>QNGE01000388.1:239434-255276 GCA_008508345.1 Paragonimus westermani
TCCTATATAAGAGCAGGCATCGATCAATCTTCACATTTAAAATATACGCTGAAACACTTACGCACTGATGATGTCACCTCGCCTGGTGATGAAACGTTTGCAACCTAAATGCCAAGCTCGGCGAACATATCAATACCAAAGTTTTTGATGAAACGGCTGTAGAACCCGACGCGACCGAGAAACTGTCTCAGCGTCCTCTTCGAAGTTCGCACCGGAATAGCCTCGATTGTCAGCAGTTTCTCAGGCAGTGGCTGGACCTCCCCCTGACCGACCTTGTGACCGAGAAGTACTGCCGTTTGTTTCGCCAGTTGAAACTTTGAACTACTGATCCGTAGGCCGGCTTTTTCAATTATCTGCAGCACCGCTGAAACGTGTACTGTATGTTCTGCCTCACTTATGCTATAAATGACGATATCGTCTCCCTAGAAAACGGTGTTGTTCACTTCGTCCAGCACCTTCAGTATCAGTCATCTGAACTTGAAGGGGGCGCCTGAAAGTCCGAATGGCATCCACTTGAAGCGGTATTGTTTTTTCCCCACTGTTAACGATGTTTCATCTCGGTCCGATTGTTTGATTGGGACCTGCCAATATCCGGACCGTAAGTTCAACACTGTAAATACCCTGGCGTTCTGCAGCTTGTAGAAAATCTCCGCCACCGACGGGAGTGCTATGACTTTATTGATCTTTATCTCGTTCAACCGCCTGAAATCGACGCAAAGTCGAAATTTGCCGTTAGGCTTCTTCACCAACAAGACAGGAGAATTGAACGGGCTTTCGGTCTCCTTGATGATTTCTTCCTTCAGCGTGTCCTTCAATTGTCGTTCAATCTCCAGCTGCAAGTGTATTAGAGTTCTTCGGGAGCCGAATGGCCGAAATCGCTTCGACTTGATGGGGATTTCGTGTTCAACCTAGTCACAATAGCCATACGGGTCCTAATCTGTAGTGAAAAATTCCTGAAATTTGCCTATCACCTTACTCAGCAACTGATTGTCACAAGTTGGTATTGTTCTGGGTGCGTTTACTTCAATTTGTCCAGACTGGGTTTTGCGCTTTCTCACCAGTGGCACGACCCCATACTTCGTTACCAGTTTATCATGCTTCAAATCAATCACGGCCTCAACATGGTCAAGAAAATCTGCTCCCAAGATAGTCTGACGTGCGTCGGGGGCAATGACGAAGGGTTGTTTGACTACGTGACCATCGATTCGAACACCATATTCTGCCAGGCCATTAACTTTAAGAGTAAATCTACCGACCGTTCGAACAACCGGCGCACAATCCTTCCTGTCCTCGGCCCAATCAATTAAATCGCGGCCCCAGTGTCAATCAAACAGTATTCCAAGCCACCATTGACTTATAACGTAGCCTGAACTGCTGTCTTATCAACTGTCCCCACTACCGTATCCCCCTTCCCAAACAAATAACAATCGATGAAACGTTTAATTAAGTACGACCCTTTCTTGCGAAGTCGGTAAAATCTTCGCCAGTGTCCCCGTCTTCCGTATCTTTAACAGATGTCACCGCGGTTCTCCTCCCTTTTCACTTTCAAAGCCGCCGCTTCCTGAGTCAACTTCTCCACCGCGCTTCGAAGGTCATTCGGTTCACCCGGTTCGCCTGCCTCCACCTCGTTGACTGTCGCGGCATTTTCTGTCAGCAATTGTCGAACTGCATCAGCCAACTGTTCCAGCTTCATGGGATGAGAGCAACCCTGAGCTGAACCCGGACTGTTGATGGCATTCCGTCCAAGAACTGTTCCGTCAGCACTATGACACCATCACTGCACATGTAGCAGCCACATTGTTGAATGCGAAGTTCATACATATCCGTATTGACACTAGTAATCATCTTCTGCCTCGAAGCGTTCGAAATTATCCTCACATTTGTGGGTCGATTTGCAAGATAACCTATAGCTTACACTTCGGGTAATAGTTCGATACATCAGTCACAGTCATTAATAATCCTTAATCCTAATTCAAACATGCCGCTTTTCGTTTTCTGTAGTGAATGCTTCCGTATAAAGACATCCCTGGTAAACGGAATGGGTAAGAGATTTTATCACCGCCAACGCACCTGAGACTACTAAGTGATCGGGTAGCTTGCCGCTCATTCTCCCCAGCCTCCAAATGACAGTTAAAGAAGACACTGAATGTACTCCGTCTTCTCGGTGAATTTCAACCAAATTCGTCAACAATTGTGGGCGTCGATATCAGTTACGTCATGCAAAGGAAACGTCACATAGACACTTGCAACGTCTGCCTCCACGGAAGACATTGGACTACGGACAGGTTTAGCTTGAGCTCTGCTTCTGCTCGTTCGCGTTTGTCCGTGTTAACTCAGTGAGAAAAACACTTCAACTTCAAGTAGGGAATCCGTTGTAAGTGTTTCATCAGATGGACAAGTAATTCATCATGAACAGCGAATATATCTGTGACTCATCGAGAAGCCTAAAGTTCGTCGGGATTACAGTGACGCATCACAAGCAAGTCATTGTATCCCCAACATGCCTACAGGCTCGCACGTGCTTACGCACCTCATCCGATCCATGTGCGACTATTACCACTATTGCTACTATTACGATTTGCAATAAACGAGCACACATTCAGATAGGATAGTAAGATGTTCAAAGGCCAATGAAGAATACAACTAGTGAGTGCCCGATTTTGTGATTACCAAGGTTTTCTCCCTTTTAACATTGTACGCAAGAGCACGTTAAAACACACAACCCTTTTGGATCTTCTTGTACACTGGGTTCCGATTTGTTATATACATTACATATGTACACTGTCTGTCAACTGACTAAATTTACTCAACATATTTCACTTCTTGGTAACACGTTGTGAGTGTGAGATAGCGTCCCAACTGCGAGAACATAAATGAACCTAGGGAAACTAAGTTATCCTTTGGATGGAACTAGCATGGTGGATTCCTTCAACAAACAACAGTTGTATATAACTGGCATGTTTTACGTTTGCGACTGATGAAAGTAAATGAAATGTTAACATATCGCAAGATATGTCTTCTTTCTGCTCTGATGAAGTGGTTAAAGGGAACTCAGTGTTTCAAGTTTCCATGAGTCTTAACTTGCACTTGTTTGCCTAGCTTTCCATAATAACACGCATGTCAAAAATCAATTAAGGGTCGTAGAAGTCCTGTTTAACAGATGTTTCTGTTTTGTAGCTTTCCAGGAACAATCGATCTTACCAGAACTTTAAGAAATCTAGGCAACTTACTAAAAACTAATTTTAGTCCTACAGCGATTCCAGCAGAACACTTTTGTTTCGTCTGCCTATCACGCGCGTTCGTTTTCGAAGGTCTAATTTCGTCATTCACATAAACACGACCATCTATCGTAAATCTTGTTTTTGGTTCCGTTTGATTTGACTCGAGAAGAATGTCTAACCGGCCATTTTGCTGACCGATCGGCTGGAGCTTCCTGTATCCTTTGTGCCACTATGTCTGTACCGACCGCAGCGCGCCTATCGATCGGTGGACGTGATCAGCTGATTTCTGCGTGCACTGCGCTGTGGGTTGCGCGAACGGGCGTGCGCGCAAACAAATCCTGGCTGAAAAGGTAACAGACAGTGTTTATTTGATTTACATGGTGGACACTGCGTATAATATCAGTAAACCGTGCGAGTATATGGAGTATGCAATTCCTTTGTTTACCATCCTAAATGATCTTCAATTATTTAACTGTGTGGACTCAACGTATCCATACAGAGTATTGTTTGAGAATCGTAATTTTGTGTTTGTAATTAATTTGCCACTTGAGCTCAGTGTAATCGTAGCAGGTAGTCGCGTAATAAGCCTCTGTCTAAACAGCTACATCAGGAAGGCGATATCTCAAGGAAAGAGTTGGTTGAAAACGAAGACCTGAATAATTATCACTTGCTTGCTTGGTTACTAGTCAAAAAGGCTCGAGTAAAAAAGATATTTCAGTATCCAACCTAAATTCTTGGTGGAGATGGATTAGTGCTTCCCACATATAATGCTTCCCGTGCTAGTCACCAATGTGCTTCGCAAACCTAAAGGCCGCATCAAATACCGGTGGCCTTAAGTGGTTTGCTTCATCAACTACTGCAACTCTCCTATTCACATAGTGTAGTCAATCAACAAGGTTTATTTACCTACGAACGAACATGGACTTACCAAAGCATCTGAAGGGCTCAATAGAAGTTTCTGAGGGCGGTGGATCTAACTGATCACCAACGAAGTGATGGGCAGCTTCTTCAACTTGGTTCGGTCCCATCAGCTTGCTACACGTCAGGGAAGTGAACATAGGGCATGTGAGCATAAAATCTACTTACTTCTGTTGAACCCTAGTGAAATTTGATCATAAGTGACTGGACTGCGGTTCTGACGCTTACTCAGTTGTCGTGAATTCGAGTCTCCATCATACGTTGCGATAAAATGACCCAAATAAGTTGGGAAGTAGTCTGCCAAATTACCGGCTTTAATGGAATCAACCCTTGGATCAACAACATCGATTTTATTTACACTAATGATGTCAAATATAAGTTACGGTGCACCTAATGAATGGAAATGGGTAATATGTTATTTTACTACACTTTCGTATTGTGCACATAGATCGAACTTCCAAGTTCCCTCGAATTAGGTAATGAAACTGTCAATTTGGCTAGATTGAAAATGATCTTAATACTTAAAAACTCACAGAAAGCAGTAGAACTCGGATAAAACTCATTCAAACACACCTGACAGTCACATACAAAGCAAGACAACAACCGGCTTTCTGAGCCTATCGTTCCCAGTTGGGAACTTGATCTTATGGTAAAAGCCTTTGAGAAGCCGTTATCTGACCAGATATTCTCTGTTGTAAACACAAGATGACAATCAACATAAGCGGCGTTGTCAGCAGTATAGCGCACAATGTGTTCACCTTTTTGGCTCCAAGATAATCTCACACTGTTATCCACCTATACATGAAAGGTCCTTAAAATAACGGTTAAAAATCCCTGGAGTCACCAGAAAAACTGTGTAGCGAGCAAGTTCGTCTCCGGTTACTCACCATTCGGCGGAATACGTAAGTTTTATATATGACAATGTTGTCAGTTCCTGTGGAACCAATTATGTGGGTTGCATGACCAAGGGTTTATCTGTACGTTTATGTGAGCATCCTTCAGCGTGGATCAATAGAGGAGACAAAAAGAGAATTACCAGCGCAGTTGTGGCACACCTTGTCAGTCCGCGACATGTCGTCAGCCCGGCTTCTTCTGTTCGTCCGATTTATCGAATCAAAGATGGTCTGTCTAATACCCTGAGATGCCGAACTTTGGCCATGGATGACGCAATGAGAATTCGGCCGAATAATCCACCCTTGTTCGCACCGGGATTCTTTGTTCAGGCCTTGCCGTTGCCATTGCCCACCACCTACACTATGACCGATCAAACGGCCACTGTTCCAGTCGCGTCACAATGGTGACGTAATTCCACCAAAACGTTGTTTCCATGTCTGTCGCTGGCGTGATTGTCGTCAACTGAACTCGCTAACTGTCCTGTCCATTTCGCCCTTAAACCAATCAGTTTTTTGCCGTTATGGAACATGAGTGATTAGTCCCCAATAATAGTTTATTTTGTCTTATTGAAAATAATTATATTCTGGCATCGTCAGCGTCTAATCGAATGTCAGTGTAGAGGTGGTCACTTTCGTCTTTCCAACAGAATTCGGTTTGATATTTATTTGCACCTCTGTGTGCTCAAACACAATTTGTGCTATGGTTGAGGCTGCTTTGATAGTCAACATTTCCGTATTTTTTGGTTCTGCGGTTTATCAAAAAACGTTAAGCTACAATTTCCGCCCTGTGAAATTCCTTACTGGTGTTTAAAGTTAGCTGTTTGTTCACATGTGACTAGAATGTGCAAAATAACTGTGTAGTATCAGTTACAACAGTTCATCTCACTCCAACCACGCTGTTTTACGCAAATGGTACAAAATTGTAGCTGCACCAATAATCTGTAAATTGAGAAACAACTGCCTCCTAACGATCACGGAACTCTATATCCTCAGTCAAATCAATTACAAGATCCGACGTCCCTATATTCGAAGACAGTTGTAACGCGCAACCGAAACCGGCGAGCGCACACGAATTGAATTTGAGTTGTGTAACGGGGCGTGCTGCTGCGTTGTCGGTGCGGTTTTAGCTTACGTTATTGTAAGTCGTGTGGATGGCCTACTGGGTCTTCGGCTCATGCTTGTTCGTATTGTTCCTCTTTTCAGGACTATTGTTCGTACCTCTACTTCGGAAGATCGCTGTTCCCCGGTGCCTCCATATTTCTCCAGATTAGGGCCGCAAGTGCTACGGACAGTCAGAGCGGAAGCGGTCATTTGTGATCCGTACATAATGGACGCCACAGCCAAATTGAAGAGATGGATAGGTACGGCTCCTCAATGGTAATTCAACGCATATCCGTTTTCCTATGTGTCTGGAACCGCTTTTCCTTCAAAATATCGTTATGATCCATCAAGTTTGGTACCACATTTATCATCCATCCATGCTCATCTGACAGGGTGGTCCCTCACGATTTGGTATCTCAGAACTTTTGCAGCATTCGTTCAAGGCACCCTCAACATATTTCATTCATATACTACATGCCCTTAATATGACATAATTACATGTTTCAGGAAGCCCTATGACATGCTGACTCAAACGTGATTCATATAACACATGATTCGCATGATCAAATCATGCGTTTCTTTTACCTAGGGTCATGAGACCTCTTCTTGATGAAGTGTATAAATCCCAATTACAAAAGGTGCATGTTTATCCATTAAAAATTGTTAATCATAATGTGCTTTGCGTCTTCCCATTATCTTAGACGCTCCTTTGTTTGCCTCGGGTTATATCATCGAATCTCAGACCGTACGGTTAAATCGCATTGTGAAGTGGATGGCTGTGGTGAGGGGGCCAAGATGGCCTACTGTATCTCACGCGCACCTTATCAGCAACAACTGTGAATGGGTTAACCACCAGCCACTACAAGAACTTCACACTGGGACTCGTTTCCTTGGATGGGCAACTGACAGCCAACGTGAACAGTGCTTACTCAGCGATCATCCTACTTACACAACCTGTTTCGTCGTTAAAAGAGGAAGCCCAAAGGTGGTTGCACTTGATGGACCTCCCGTTTGATGAGATTCAAGATGCAGAATTGGTCGTTCTGGGTCATGAACCAGAAATTTGGAAACGTGAGCAACCCTACGCCGTCAGATTGTTACTTGGTTGGGTTTTTAGCGGCCCCCTGTAAAGAAAACCGCAAGAGATTGTGTCTGTGGTGGAGTGCAGCCAATCGTGTATGCCATATCTGCATTGGCCAATCAGATTGTTTGACATTGACCTATATCTATAGTATCGATAACAGACTAGATGAGATGTTATGTGTGGTGTAGTGAATACACACCTTGTTCTGAACCTGACTTGCTCTACATGGTGACAGAGATGAAGAACCCAGACTGGATGGGTGTGAGCCCAATGGCAGGACTAAAACTCTGACCACCGCCCCAGCTGAACATGAATGAGGATGAAGGACTTCCAGATAGATGGAAAATGTAGAAGTTGCAATTTCAAGATTTCCGCACGCCAGTTCGACTGTGGTCAGCCGGGAAGGAGTTTCAAATGGCGATGTTTTGACATGCCATCGGAGAGCAGGCCGTCCGCTGCATTAACACATTTCCGTATGAGGCAGACGTGGACCAAGAAGACTGGGAAAACGTGATGAAGAAATTAGAATGTTATTGTTTGGGATTCACGAACGACACTTTTGAGAGATATAAATTTAATTGCCGCGTCCAAGAACCTGGAGAATCCGTAGATCAATTTGTTCAAGCTCTGAGATCCATGGCCACAACCTGCGGTTTCTGTAACTGGATGCATGACAAACTGATCAAAGATAGGTTAATTATCGGAATTAGAAACGGCAATTTGACCAAGAGAATGTTGAGGGATCCTCAGTTGACGCTCAAACAATGCACTGACATGTGTCGAAGTGAAGAGGCAGCCGACAGAAAGGCCGAAGCCCTCAAAGTTCACTCGACAGAGGATGTCAATCGCGTGATGGTCAAAGAACCAAGAAACCCTCTAGCAGGCTGCACTTTCTGTGGAAGAACCCATGGCTTCAAGAAAGAACAATGTCCAGCATGGCGAAAAATTTGCACAAAGTGCGGTAAAGCGAATCACTTCTCTGTTTGCTGCAAGAGTGGTCCAGGTGTGACAAAGGCAACCCAGCCTAGAAGGTACTCAGTGTGTGCGGTTGGAGTGAACGAACCGCACCAGGGTATACGATCTGCCGAAATTGAACTGAATGGGATAACAATAAACTTCCAGGTGGACTCAGGTGCAGGTGTCAATCTCGTCCCTCGGTCCTGCGTCCCAAACGAACCACTGACGAATACGAACCTCGTGCTTCGAATGTGGAATGGAACAACGGTGACACCTACAGGGAAGTTTACAGCAATCTTACGCAACCCTAATAATGACAAACGTATCGAACAAGTTTTGTTTGTGGTCAAAGAAAATTTCCCACCCCTTCTTGGAATTGAAGCAATCGAAGCGCTGGAATTGGTAACATTTAACTGGGTACATAACGTAACCTCGCCATTGACCAACATGTGTCTAAAATACTCCAGTGTTTTTGATGGTACTTTGGGAACCTTTCCAGGAGTCTGTAAATTGAGCATCGATTCAGACGCGAAACCAGTCGTGTTACCCATTCGTCGTTTGCCACTTTCCGTAAAAGAGACATTTGAAAAGGAACTCATACGGCTGACAGATCTAGGAGTAATACAGCAAGTAGACGAGCCAACCGATTGGGTTAGTCAGGTCGCTATAGCCAGCAAGAAATCCGGCGAATTGAGAATTTGCATCGACCCGAAACCATTAAACGCAGCATTAAGAAGGGAGTATTTTCGACTTCCCTTATTGGAAGACATTCTTCCTCAGCTAACCGGCGCTTGTTTTTTTACCAAGGTAGATTTGTCCTCTGCTTTCTGGCATGTAAAACTGGACGAACAGTCCAGTTTGTTAACGACATTTGGGACACCTTTTGGTCGTTTCCGTTGGCTTCGTCTACCGTTCGGATTGAAAGTCTCCAGCGAAATATTCCAAAAACGACTAATCCAAGCGATTGAGAACCTACCCGGTGTCATGTGCATAGCTGACGATGTTTTGATCCACGGTCGTACCAAAGTCGAACACGACAAAAATCTGGAACTCTTTTTAGCTAGATGCCAACGGGTTGGCATCAAGCTCAAACAAGAGAAAATCGAATATTGTACCAACGAGGTTACTTTCCATGGACACGTTTTATCCAGAGAAGGAATCAAGCCGGATCCAGCAAAAATCGGTGCAATAGTGAATATGGAACACCCAAGTGATGTGAAAGGTATTGCTCGTTTCAATGGAATGATTAACTACCTGAGTCGATTTCTGCCCTGTTTGGCTCAAATCATGGAGCCCATCAGGCTACTGACCCACAAGGATACGCCATGGGTGTGGGGAGAGGAACAGGAGCGGGCGTGGAAACATATCAAGCAACTAATCGTCAAAGCTCCTGTATTACGTTACTATGATTCACGTCTGCCGTTAGTGATACAATGTGACAGCAGCCAAAACGGGATTGGAGCAGTTCTCATGCAGAACGGACAGCCGATTGATTTCCGAAGTCGAACCATGAGTAGCGCCGAGACCCGATACGCACAAATCGAAAAGGAACTGCTGGCGGTGGTCTTTGCAATGGAAAAATTCAACGATTACACATTTGGGAGAAAAACTATCGTCCAAACCGACCATAAACCATTGACAACTATCGTAAAAAAGCCTCTGGATAAGGCGCCACGCCGTTTGCAGGCAATGCTGGTACGCCTACAGAAGTACAATTTCGAGATCGGATACACTCCTGGAAAGAACATGGTACTGGCGGATACACTATCGCGAGCCCCACTGGCAACAGAAGAAGACAACTGCACCGGATACGAACAAGTACACCTAACGCTCGCGGAATCAGACTCGCGGTTACCACGAATAAGGCAGACGTTTGCCGATGACGAAGAGATGGAGAAGCTCGAAGAGCAAATCAGAAACGGCTGGCCCGACAACGCACGACAAGTGAGTGAAATCATTCGTCCTTATTTCAAGGTCCGGGATGAGTTGACCACAGAAAACGGTCTTGTGTTCCGTGGAGAACGGTTGATTATTCCACGAGCTGCCAGAAAACTCACTATGCAAGAAATACATCGTTCGCACCTCGGTGTGCGTAGTTGTACGAGACGCGCTAAGGATACCGTATACTGGCCAGGCATGACTAGTCATATCAAGGATTTTGTTTCAACCTGTATGGTCTGCAAGCAGTACGGGACTCGACAGCCAAAGGAACCCATGGTGTGCCGCTCAGTCCCCAAGCGACCTTGGCAACACGTAGCGGTTGATCCATTCTCGCATGCAGACAAGTCATATATACTTTTGGTGGACTATTTCAGCGACTTTTTTGAAATTGAGAAGTTAAATGGTGCATCAGCCGAGGAGATAATCGGCAGGTTGAAAGCCCAGTTCGCAAGATATGGCATTCCAGAGTGTGTGAGATCAGATGGTGGTCCATAATTTTCATCACAACAGTTTGCGGAGTTTGCCGAAAAATGGCGCTTTAAACACGAAGCCCCCAGTCCACACCACAGCCAGTCTAATGGTAAATCGGAATCTGCCGTGAAGGAGGCAAATAAAATAATGAAGAAATGTTCGACAGCCAAAGAAGACGCATATCTGGAACTGCTAGAACACAGAAACACCCCGTCAGCGAATACAGATTTGAGTGCGGCTCAACAGCCCATGGGAAGAAGATTGAGAACTGGAATACCACTAGTTGAAAATCTTTTAGCCCTACAAACTGTCACGTGGGACACCATAAGAAAACGATTGAAACAACGAATGGAACGAGAAAGACAAGTGCATAACAAAGGGACTCATGAGCTACCAAGAATGGACGAAGGGGATACCGTTTGGATTCAGCCGTTCGGTATGGGCTCTGACAGATGGGTCCCAGGGATTGTGGAAGGACGAGACGGTGAGCGTTCTTATGTGGTTCGCACAAATCACGGGACATTAAGGAGGAACAGAGCGTGCCTGCGGAAACAGGAAACGATGAACATAAGTTCCGGAGCAGCTGAATCCACTTCCACTGAAGAGAACGAGTTCGTTCTACGAAACCGGAGAATACTGAAGATTCTTTAAAAAGGGGAGGATGTGGTGGAGTGCAGCCAATCGTGTATATCATATCTGCATTGGCCAATCAGATTGTTTGACATTGAGCTATATCTATAGTATCGATAACAGACTAGATAAGATGTTGTGTGGTGTAGTGAATACACATCTTGCTCTGAACCTGTCTTGATCTACATGGCGATAGAACTAATCCGACGGATATGGTCACGAGGTCTAAAACGTCAACTGCAAATCGAATATGTACCACACACAGTTCGACATCTCTTGATCAGTGACGGCATGTGGGGTTCAAAATCAATCCAGGAGATGGCGTTTATCTTGCAGTAGGCACCCGCGGATGTATCAAAACCTGGTAGTCAGGTCCTACATTTCTAACGCAACCGGCCACAGCTTGGCCTAAAATGTTTACAGCCGTAAACGCAATCACCCGGGTAGACATTAGGCGACTCTCGGTGCAGGTGAATGTGATTACAGTGAACAAGGTATCTGCGTCATGAGTGCTCAGTTTTCAAGCTTGCCTGAGCTTCTGAATACCGTAGCCTGCTTGTGCAGATTCATAATGGCCTTTGACCATCGATCCACAGAACGGTGCCACTTGAAATTGGGTGAAATGCAATCTGCTGAGAAAGATATTCGTCTGGTCCAGATGGAAAATCTTTCAGACGAATCGTCTTCATTGATAAGGTTGCAGAAGTGTGCACTAACAGGTAAGCTATCAAAGAGAAGTCCATTCAATAGGTTAAACCCAACTGTGATTGCTGGGGTAATACGGAGGTGGGGGTGGGTGGTTGACGTGGATTTTCAGTTGAAATGTCTTACAGTTCTTCTCAAGCGCCATCATGCGACAGACTTGATTGCCAGCCATTATCATGTGTTTGAAGTACACTGTGAAGTGTCGCAACCATTTTGGATTATTCACGGCACATCTTTCGTTAAGTACGTCATTAGATTGTGCTTCCATTGTTGTCGTCTGAAAGCAACCGTGGCCAAACAAAGGATGGCTCCCCTACCGCCCGTTAGAGTAGAAGAAGGTTGATGCCCGTTTAGCAATAATGGTCTGGACAATTTTGGCTCACTATGAGAAGGTCAAGGGCAGGAAAAAGAGTTATGGTTGTACTTCAACCTGCCTTCAATCAAGAGCTGTCCACAACCAGGTCGCACATTTCACGAGCACCGATTTATCTCTTATGGCTGTGATGCGTTTCATCCAGAGACGAGGTTGTCTTACCGATGTTTATTCCGACAGTGCGTCCAAATTTACCGCTGTGGGCAAACGGTGGATGGGTAATTTTGATCGTAAATCCATCAACAGTAAACTACCACAAAGGCACATCCAACGGCGTTATAATCCATCCTATACCAGTCATCGAGGAGGTGCTTTGGAGCGACCTATGCGGTCGGTATGATGCATCCCCGATTCGGCTGCTGTTGAAGAAACCCTCGATGACCAGACCCCGTGTACTGTCTTTGTCGAAGTGGAAGGAATATGAAATGATAGATCGTTAGTGCTTGTTATGTCTGGTGTTTGAGACAGACTGGCATTGCCTCTAGGAGGTAATCACAGAGTTTGTGCTGATCAGACAACAGTAAAACTGTTTAAACAAGAACGGAGGCAAGCTAATGAACTGGTTGGACTCTTTGGGAGTCGCTGGACCACAGAAATGGTTATGTAAATAACGCAACTTCTGGCCGAGAGACGTCGTACTGATAACTTCAGTACCCCTAACAAGAAAGGTATGACCTTTAAGTGTGATAACTTTGATGCTGACGAAGACGGTTTGGTGCTGACTGCAGTAGTGAAGACAAAGTCCAGTGAGATAAACCGTGGTAACAAGCATACTTGCTCTCTGGTGGAAGGAGTGACATGGGCAGGGTGGATACAGTCGGCAACTAATGCGCACTGAGGATGCAAAATGTGTTATGGAGAACGGCTTATGCCTGAACGCGTTCTTCAATGTCGGATACTCAAGGAGTTCAAATAGTGGAAGTCAAGAAGGGCGGCTTTCAATACACCGTAGTTCTTTGGCTTTGATGCCGGGCTCTTAGCCTGATATACTTTGGGTTTGAGACATGTTGACTTTGAGGTTAGTCAGGGTGCGAGTCAGAGCTTTTGGCGTATGTTGGTTGTGTTCGAATTTGGTGGGCTGCTGTATCGACTTTTCAAGTTTAATCATGAAAAACCAACCCAGCCTTATCCCCAAAAGTGTTTACACCTGTTTACGCCCTGTATATGACCGGTAATTGGGCCTTGACCCAGATGTTTTCGTTTTATCACCTCAGTTTCATAACTGTACGAATAGTCAGCTGACGATCATGATTGTGGTTTGCTTGAATGGTGCGTGCATCCCTTTTTGGGGGTTCGGCTGATTTTCGTTATTCTTGAATGCCTTGACTGCTCGTGAGAATTCTGTTGGGTACGAATGTCATACTATGCGATTATAGTTAATCTTTAGCCTGTTTGGTACCAAATTTTAATCATTTTCCCGGAAACGATCTGTCGGTCGAAATTGTTGAGGTTGTTTAGTTAGTCACTTTGATAATTTGGTAGATAGTAACGTGGCACTGTGAACCAGTATTGTTCTGATTTTTTAGGATCATTCGTTTGTCACTACGCGTTGCTCAATGTCTTCGTGAAAGATCTTACAGATAGAGCGTTTGTGATGTAAACAGGAAATATACGCTATCTTCATTTAAACACGAGCAACTACGTGTTTAGATCGAAATATAGAAAAAGGCTAATTGTTTCACACATTAGAATATCACTAATTGCAGGGAGCTTGTGAATACGTTTTGCATAATGAGGTTCGTATAACATACGGCCGTTTTTCGAATGGAATAGCATAAGACGAACTTCTGCCCTCTGAATCCAGTTTCATATTTACATGTACAACACAGATTCATATCTTATGGATCGATAAAAGCGATATTTCTATACATGTATACGTTGAGTGATTGAAGTACACTATCCGCAAAGGAAACTTGATTAGCTGAGAAGAGATCTAGTTTCGGGACATTCGGAATTCGGATAAACTTGGACCAGCAACAGAAACGGAATGTCCAGACGCAGCAAGCTCTCCACCGGCTGAGCTAAAAACCGTGCCGCAAACTCAGAAATCTCACATTTGGACCTAGCTAATTAACTGTAACACGGCGTTACATGGGATCCACCAAATGATTTAGGAGATTGACGACCCAAGTAAGATTCCACAGTCAGTTCAAGTTGAAATCCATCAGTGATAACTGAAATTTTATTACTGACAAGTTGTTTGGCAAATTTATTAGTTCAGGAAAGTTTCAATTGTGAGTTAATTGGGTCGCAGCTGAAATCGAAGCATCGACAGGAACAGCTTTTGATGAATTCTATAGGACTAGGTTCAAATGTGATTTCCGAGCTCCCGGTAAGGCTTCTTGGATGAACCGATAGAGCATTTGCTGCGTCTAAGTATGTCGTTTCTGTCAGTGGTTCGAATCCAGCCAGAGTCCAGCATTTTTTCAACCAGATATATTCTAAATCATCACATTTACGAAACGACTTATCAGCACAACTTTAGCAAGCAGACGATCTGGTATATTTTACATAGTCTTTGTTTGATCTGATTTCACTGTGGTTCATTTAACACAAAATACTGTGGTGATCTTGAAAAACACAACGCAAATTAAGATGTAAGTGCCATCTGAGTAAAAAAACTCAAGATCATTGCGGAAGTTGTACTCACGTTCCTTCAGAACACATGAAAATTGTCCTGAACGTTCCGTATGAGTACTCTCTGTACCATGTGATAAACATTTCGTTTCATTCAGTTTACTGGTTTTTGTTTAACTACTCTGTCGATTAGTGTTTTGTTGTCCAAAGTTGTTGCCAGCGGAGTCAAAAACGAAACAAACCTAGACACCGTTTCATGTCTGCTTACCATTATGTCCTTGGTTCTTGAGACTGAACCCCGTCCATCTGACGAACAAACTATCTTGTAGTCACGATCCTATGGAATCACTGCGAGGTTTTGTGATTTCCCCTATTAAGAGTCCGCATTTTGTGGTTGGAAAATTACTTTGATGAATCTCTACAACGGAGCGCTATCGACTGCATGCTTGCTAAATGTGCAAGCATGCAGTGTCGTTGAGCTTTCAGGAGTTAAAAACAATACCAGCGAGCTTTACCAGTACAGATCATACGAAGCATCCATTTTTCTTCGTTTCTCAGCTTACTGGTTGATGTTATTGTTGTCTACAATCGTATCTTCTAAGGGCAACAGTGAAGAGGGTAACTCATCATAGGAAATTAAATCTTCATTCTAGTTGCACGCAGTGCATAGTGGAACTCCGTACGAACTGCAAAATTCAGATAACGTCTGGTACTCAGTCGTCTCCGCAATGGTCTCCGGTGACGTCGCACATGGCAGACATGACTACACTTTCCAGGGCCCGCATTCTCCACTCCTGTTGACTTTGCACACCCTGAGGATCTCCGGTTATTATTGTCTCGTGGTGCATCTGCAGCTGTCTTTTAACTCTTGCTTTCACCATGCTCCAGACATTCTCAATTGGATTCAGCATTGGTGAATAGGGTGCCAATCGTAAGATTTGTCCTCCATTGTATAACTCCTCAGCAAACAC
>QNGE01000388.1:255785-301232 GCA_008508345.1 Paragonimus westermani
CGTGCCTAATGTGAGGTCAATGGCGCAGTGGTTAACACGGTTGCCTCATGATTGAAACGTCCGGAGTTCAAATCCCGGCCGTGGCAAGGATATGCACTACTGACGAGCTCTAATGAGAGCGAAACTCGAGTCTAGTGCTTCTTTTCGAAAGAGGCTGGCTGGAAAGTCTATCTGAATGCGAACGCTGCGATCAAATGTGAGTGATGGTCAACTTGAAAACTAAATGGAAATCAATCAGGCTGAAAGTATTTTTACTCAAAGAGCATACTAATTCGTTCCGACCGCCTGTAGCGTTGAGTGGTTCCAGTGGAAGCTATTTCTGAGGGTTCTTAAAGCATGTCTTTCTATTTAGCTTTTCAGAACAAACCGCATCGTGTTGTGTGCAACAGTCACTCATGATATAGGCTTATTAAGTAGCCGATATTTCCACGAATGACAACTGTCCATATGGACAATCATTATCTAAACTGTGACCCAACGCCATTCATTGGACTGAATGAATCGGCAACTAACTCCCCTTATGTCACACTGCATAACAGATGAGTGAACAACAGCATATATCACTTAGGTAAATTAAGTCGAAAGAATGTTGAACGTCTAGACTTGTAACAACTCCGAACAATCCGACAGATCTCAAGTTGCCTTACTAATGTAAATTTGGACAGTAACTAATAGTCTCTTTTTAAAAAAAATGTCATCGCACAACCAAATCCTCAGGTTTCAACTATTCGGAAAACTGGGTACCGATCACAACTAGTACCCTATCAGGCAACAACGGAAATAATTCCCTCAATTCCGACACACCCTGCTACTTATGTGATTGACTGACTGCATAAAGCTTCTTCAGACTACTGACTCGGAACCGCTTCCGCTGGTCTGTTCATCCCACCTAATCCCGGGAATTGTACACAGTTGACAGTTTGATGAGCAGACAACACTAACCATGATGTTGCCCATGGAGATTAGGGAGGTGGAAAATTTCCGGAATTGTAAACAGCTGTGCACTATTTCATAGGGTTAAAATCAACCAAAAAATTCATTTCAAATTTTCCAGTGGTTAATAGGAGAACACAGCATGTGCACAAATATATTTCATTCAAACATTTCATTTCAGTTCATTCAAGATGTTCAACTAGCCAAGATCCGCGTCGGGTATTGTTCATCTAGCAATAGCAATTAGTGACTAGTGATTGTCCTGACTACAATTACTTCTCCACACTATTTCGATCACATCATTTTTTCCTGGTAAAAACAGCGTGATAAATGGTTAATGTGAACAGAAATCCTAAATTGGTAAAGTGGAATTCTCAAAATGGATTAGCAGATATTTTCCATATATCCGAGTAAATTGGAATGTACTGTTTGTACCCGTACCACCTCCATTATATCTCAACTGGTTGTCGGATTTATCATTTTACTGTCTAATTAAGTAGCGAGAACTCGAATAATTTTATTTTACAAGCAGTGGGTTTTTTAAATCATTGTGAAAATAAGATGTTGGTCAGTTTGGTTTCAATCTGATTTCGAAATTCCGGTCGATTACTCCCTGGCTGATATTTCTATGGTCCATCCAGAAAATCGAGCGCAAGGAATTATCTCTAAAACAGATTTATTTCTCCGGTGCGTGAACGATGTGTTAGTTGTGACTCATGGTAGTGAACATTCCAAAAATGTTCTGACAATATTCAACGGACTGCATTTCAACACTAAACTAAATTCTGGACATTACTGTTAAGATTCTCTTCCTTTCTTGAATGTCCACCTTACTCGAAGGACTGACGGTTCGGTGCAACGTTCAGTTTACCACAAATGCACTTGGAACGGCTAATCCGTACACTTTAATGGTTTCTTGCCGACGCATTATAAAAACAGACCTCATCAAAACGTCATCTAACAGAACCAGAAAGGCTTACACTCAGGGCACAATCCAGAGTAAACTCTATATGATTAATAAGGTTTTCTCGGACAACGGGTATCTGCAATTATTGATCTGGAAGCTTTCTACAGAAAAACCGCAGGAGCAAACAGTGATGATGGTTCCAAAGACGAAAGCCTTTTTACAGCTGCCGTTCAAAGGGAATTATATCAGTACGTCCCTACAATACCGATGGAAGACTGCTGTTATACCGGCGTGTAACGCCGCAGTGGTCATAGTGATCTATACCACAAAAATGGTCTCAATTCCACCTCTAAAACCGAGGACGACTCTGTTCATCAGATCCCATATCATTTGCCGATTCTTGTGTAGGTGCCAAATCGTCTACTTTGGCATGACGGAACGGCAACTGAAGTTTCGGGTCTCGGAACACATGCCAGCGTTGGTGAGGAAACATTTAGCGCAGATGCAAGCTGACAGTCATACGTGCACCCATCAATCGGCACTCGGATCACTGGTATCAATGATCGTTCGTCATTTCTTGGGGAGCCATCATCAGGTAGATCCCATGCAGGCATTCACAGATGTTTACGCAACTGACAATTCCCGGTTGTTACGATATTTCAAGGCAATTATTCTGAGACAATGGTGTGCACTTCTGTGTGTTCAGAAAGACCTTTTTGACAGTTTACTATTGCCATGGTAGCGACGCTCTTGATTGGATAGTGATTACCTCCGCCAGATACCTCAACTGTGTGTTTAGTTTCACACTTGATGCCTGTTTTCCGCCTTATATTCCCTCGTTCTGTAGTACGCACTTGATAATATGAGGGAAAACTTGCCAGACCATAAATCGTGCACATTAACATTTTCGACGGCTCTACTACAAAAAATATCCTTTGTTCCTCAAGGTCAACTCAATCGCGTCAACGCTCAGTAGGTGATGGCATTAAGACAATCAACCTATGACTTGTGGCACATGTGGGTTGCTTTTCGGTTAGTGGAGGCGATAACTGCGTGAGCGTCAATGCACAGCTTCCTACAAAGAATACAGTTGTCCTGCTGAACGGTAACCGTATCGCGAACATCGGTAGTTGAATTTGATTGAAACAGATGAAGTTATGTTATCGTTGACGATTGTGAAGTCGATAAACAGAACCAAACCGTTTTCTTTTCACCATTCTGTTTGAACAGGTGGTCAGTTTTAGATTCATTCCATATTAGTGGTGATCACATGAGTGGTATACCCACCTTACTTGTTGTTCAGTTTCGTTTCAAGTTGGGCTGACCACCTAGGTGTAGTGGAAGGAGTGGTCGAATTATCGGACTTCGGACGAAATCGGTGTGATCAATTCTGTTAATGTGACATATCCCAATCATCAGGATCGACACGGTCCTTTATGAGTAGTCAGCTAACATTGGCTAAGTTTACGAGAGCTCAGAATTAAAATGATATAAGTCTGAATGATCGACTGTTTTTCTACAGTCTCCGATTTAAAATTTCAAGCCACGATTTCCGATCGTGTCCATTCGTGCTGCACCACTAGAGCGGTGAGCTTAACGGTTTCATTGGCCACTCCGGCACCTTTAGTCACCATCCCAACAATAAGAATCTCTTCACATCCTATATGATTTGAACATTTTTCGTTCTCAGAAATTTCAACAGAAGTTTTAGCCTACGCCCTATCGCTAAAATGTCTCCTCCATTAGACTGATTTAGCGCTTCCTTCTCTTACCAATAAAGACTGACCTGGAGAAACAATCGTAGCTGAACATACCAGTTCAATTAGCGTCAATTATAAGGTTGAGATTTATCGCGCACCACATAAATGATGGCTGTGTAAGCTATGCTGAGAGGAATTGTGACATAGGGCGCTGATACTATCCTTGTTTCCTCTTGTGTACTTCGTGTGTATGACATATTGAGGTGCTGGTTCATAGTTGTTGTTGATTTCTCTCGTTCCTGATCATCTGTCCAACCTGTCGTTTTAGAAGAACGCAGTCTGCTGATGTCTCCAGTTTGCTGCGTATTACGGTATACCAGGAAAGGGATACAATTTGAGTTACGGCAAGCGCCTTAAGCCGATTTTTGTTGGTTCTACAATTTGGGGCGACATATAAGCCATTCGAAACGACCCGTGTCACTGATGGTCTTCAAAACTTTTCATGGTTGACGTCTATTCGTTTTGAAAGATATAGGAATTTGTATACGATGATAGAAAACGAATTCTTCAATGTGCAAATATGAGGAATTTGTGCGCTGATTATGGGCTGCCAACGTGCTAAATGAAGTGGGTCAAGAAAGGACAAAACAGCATGTGTGTCATCAGCCCGCCTATACAGATGCTAGAATGATGTCTGTGGGGCGTATGCCTCATGACAATTGATACTGTGCTGTTCGAAAGTAGTGAGAGTTCAAAAATGAAACCGGTAGTGTGTTCCCTCAGTTGCGGTCTAACAGCAGACTTTTGCAATCAGTTATGGTTATCTACAAAGTACCTAACAACGGTTGACCACATCTAGTTTGTTCCAGCCCTGATATTCATCGCACTGTATCAGATTGCTTTGTGCCCGGACCAGTCGTCCACAATATGATAACGATTGAGCTACCTAACATTCGCAATGGAACTATAATCAAATTTCATCTACTCAGAACCCAGTTAAACTTTTTAAAGACGGTAAATTTTGATGACCTGCACAATTTCCGGTTTGGGTACCAAACCGTTGAACTCAACAGATGAGGATAATCATTTGACGAAGATTCTGTTAATTTCTATCCGCATATGTGAGCCGTGCAAAGTGACAGTCGACCTGTTTGAGCTGGATGAAAAGTTGCTTGAAATCAGGCAGCCTGAGCACTACTCATCCGCGCGGCTGCGGCTGACAAAAGAATCACCCCCCCCCCGAAGAATGGTATTTAGTTCATACTGAAAGTCAGAAATAGAAAATCCATACAATAACCTCCTGTACGTCTTCGTCAGGAAGTAGCAGGGATGTTACAAATTCAGGCAAGTGGGCATGTGGCCGATTGACGAACGCAGAAACCGTGGCTTCTGGAAGTCTGTGAAAAATGGGTAATTTACAAAGGAACATTACTAAGACGGTAGCGAAACTCCAGTGCGTGTTGAAAGACCGCCGGTGCACATCAGAAGTTATGTTAAGTGTCTGGAGGTCTGTAAATGGAATGGACAATTACAACTGGATGAATTTAACACAACAGGATCTATTGTGGAGAAATTAAGGTAACCAATATAGTCAGACAAGCCAAGAGTGATTCCACCACATGACCACCTTTGAACACCTAAGTCACGAGTAGCTGTTGCAGGATTAGTGGAAGTGTTTTGTCTCAGCATGTATCAAAATAAGCACGATATCGTCTTCTGCATAGCTCGAGGCTGTTTTACTGGAAGAGAGCAGTCGATTATTGTTCGGTCACAGTTGAACACTTTGGTAGAGTTTAAAAATTCAAAATCTATCGAGTTGTGGTGCACTAGATTATCTTCCTTGGTATTTTATATTGTGAAGACAACACAAAAGACAAAGCATGTTCAAAATTTACAGAATTTGATTTATTTTGAAAAGATAAACTTATTTATAATTCCAAAGTGAAAACTCTGACCGGTCAACGTATTTCCATCCAACCGTTTATGTGCGTCTGTGTGATACGATACTGGGGTTTAAAAATGTACCTCAGGTCGGTGTGGTGTAAGTTACTTGCCATTCCATAGGGCGTAATCTCATCGAACTCGGTAAAATGACGGTTTGTCCATGCCTCTGGTCTAGCCAAGCTTGTCTCATGAAAAGTGGATTGCATAACTCTCTCTCGCTGTCCTCCAGTTAATATGGTTGCATCCTGTTATGCAATGATGCATTGTGTTGAGCACAATCGTTTTCACAGTTGATGTTAAACTACCAACGGGCGCGAACAGTGAGTTAGTGAACCTAGAACTAAGGAACATCAGAAGCGATCGCTAGAAGCTTTTTTCCGAGCTATAGAAATCAGTGGTCAAAACGGACAGCAAAAATAAGGAGACTAACTGTGAAAGTAGAACAGCAGAGGTCTAAACACGTCTAAAAGGGTCACTGTCGACCAAGAACAACAACAAATGAGGGACCTATTTTTAATGGCTTAGAAACATCACAGGGTTCTTAAAAATACCATTCGGATTTTAGCACAATAACACAACTTATTTAAAAACGTCTGTTAGGGGCAGTTTAAACGAACAACTTTGACAACTTAAGAAACTTCAGGCAAGTCATCCATCCTCACAAGCTTTGCTGTTCAATGTTGACATACATTTCATTTGACTCAAAACCATACTATGTTTTCTGAAACCACAGGTGATTTAGTATGTCACAACATTAATCAAACCTCATATCTGAGGTCTAGGATGGATTTATAGATCCGGAGATTGCAAGACAACGCTTTATTGACACAACGTTATTTGTCATTCACATGTACTTTTGAAAAAATTGTAAACCTAGTTCGGGTTTCTCACAAGTGCATATATTGTAAGACTTTCTGCAGTCGTTGTGAAACGAATTCCCAACAAAAAGCCATCCTCACAATAGTTTTCAAAGGTGCCGGTACAAAAAACATCAACTTAACATTAAAATCAGCAATACAAACAATATTTCAAATTATATGGCTTGGGGAAACTCGTGGTTAACTTACGATAGCCCTATACAGAAAAATAGCCGTGACATACCCAGAACGACATTGCCCACTTAAATATGAATTACTAGTGGACACAGACTTCAACGAAAAAGGTACGGATACTTTATGACCCGTTAACACCATTTCAGGTGTTAACACTCTCGATCTGAAGCACACTGTTTATGTCGCAGACTATCACAAACTTAAAATTTCTGAAAAATATGTCACAAGAAAATGATCAACTTTAATTCGTCATCATGCGCTAAGCTGCATGTGATTAAATTTACTTCAGGAAGTGAACTCTGTGAACAACGCCTAACAGAGGACAAAATAGTCACTAGTGGATTGACATGCGAACACTTCTGTAGGAAACTATGAAAACGCTGAGAGTGTATCATGTGCACGAAATATTTTCACCCCTGCTTCTTTCTTTGATGAAAATATTTGATCCAAAATCAATAGTTCGGGATGCTTTTGTAATTCACCAATGGTTCAATGGACCCGAATTAATGATTAGTGTGAAGTGACACCCAAATCAACTGAATTCCGTGCGGTTTCAGCAAGTCATCTTCGACATCACGGTCTGGTTACGGTGTAATAATCGATCAATAGAACCGATGGATTTACGTGGACATTAGAGTTATCAGAATGCACGTTCATAAGCCATCGATTTTTTATCATTGGCCTTCAAACTTGTGGTTGTACAAATTGTCACACAGCTGAATGTTTGAAAAACGAAGACACTCTGTTCATGTAAAGAGAAATGTTTCATCTCAGATTCACCTGTAAAGAATACCATGTCGTAAACGGCACAGATCAAGCTGAGACGCGCTGAAGAAAATCCAGGTTTTTGAAATGATGCTCCATTGAATTAAGGTAGAATGAAACCTGTCGACAGCCGTGAATCAGTAACGATTGTCCGATTCCAGTCACTTCATGATGGACCTCAAGTTTTGGGGTATATAATACTGTAACATAACCCCACAAGGGCTTATTCGGAAGGTTACAGCTTGGAGGAAGCGGAAAGTACGTAAGCGCGTTCGACTGTACATTGACCAGTTTTGACAGAAAGGTTATCTAAGTTTTAATTATTTCACTAATCACAACTGCGACAGTAAAACTGAACGAAGAGACGAATGTTCTGACAAAAACTCAGTCACATCCCACTAAACTTATTACGGACAAATACTAATCTGAACGAGTTGGCAACTGAATGAATAAATGAATGATGTTTGCTAAGTTATCCCTGGATGAGACTTGATATACTGAATATTTGCAGTGATTCCGTGTTTAGGTTCATATTCTGGTGAAATTGGCACAGCGGACTGTGGTAGAGCCTTCTAGCATGAACAGGCCAGGATATCTACTGAATGCTCCCTATCTGTCAACAGTCCAAGTTACCTTATCTCTTTCGAACTATCCCTGAAACTAAGTAAAACGGTTTTCCGAGGGGTGCTAGTCTGATGGGATACCCTTTGTTAGATGAGTAAGCTCCTTTAGCATGACTGTAATGTTTGTATCTTATCACAGATAATGTTTTGTGATTCCACCACTGGCAAAGTGAGCGGTAAATTCCTGGTGGATTTCGCCTGTCATATTTAGCATATCATGTGAGCAACTAAGGTGCGTTTCAACAGTATGAAAAGAATATTATACATACAGACCATTACTTGTCATTTCTCTCAAGTTCTCCACCACTGACAACGGCAGGTGTTGAAGGGATCGGATTAGGATGTTTTACTGAAACAGTATTTCTTGATCAGTGCTAATCCCGTGTATTAGTAGTGTTAAGCTTTAAAGGAGTAAATTTGAACAGTGGAAAACCCGTTTTAACCACTTGTGGATGATCTCATTCAAGGGTGAACGTAATCGTAGCGGTTTGATAGTTTGTAAGTGAGCATCAACATACGTTTACAACATTCTGATAAACAATCTTCATGGTTATAGCCACTGCAAGCCACAAAATATGTTAAGCAGGCGATCTGCCGTATACAAAGAAGTCAAATTGGTTGGTTCTCCCAGTCTCGTTTTGATCTGATCAATTCACATTAGTCCCCAAGTGTGTTGGTTTGAAAATAAAAATTGAAAACCGATCCTTTTTCAATTCTCTCACTTTTTTTTGGTCCCTGAAAGGACTGGCTAACCAAAATGCACCGTTCGCCCTAATTTTTTTTCCATTCGATAATGATCTGAAACATAACAATGAATTTTGAACGCGCACTCTGAGGGGAAATTTTCACGTATATGAACAAGGCCATATTGAGAGAAAGCGTTGGCCATCTTAGTAAATTGCCCTTACACATGATTCGGTAAAAACAACGAGCGCTTCTTTCACGAAATCAGTAGGTTAAAGGCACAATAAATAGGTGTGTTAATTGGAAAGTGATTTATTACAGCAAACAAAAATTAGCTCTGTATGATCTGGTGAACGCTTAGGAAATACATTGTACATAGTAAAACTACTGACGTGCTGGAGGATTGAGAATGAATGAGAACAGTTGTGATAAAGAGATAAGGGACAGCTTTACTAAACAGACATTCAGTCTTTGTTGGAAACTGAGGATTCTGATTGGCTGGGACAAACAACGTCCACCAAAGGATGCAATGATGTGCCAGTTATGGACACATGAGAATTATCACCAAACTCGGTTCGATGTCTACCACAAGATTCGCTGTGGTTCGAAATCACCGCAGTGACAAAAAGATTGGCGTGGATTTGAGTAATCACCGTACATTCCCCAAATTTTCGGTACGCGACACTTCGAACAACAGATGTATACTAACGTTTTTCAATTTGGTGTGGTTTCGCTAGTGAAATCTAATGTTTGGTAAGTTAATCTGCAAGGTTAAAAACAGTACGTCAGAGAGAAAGAACAGGGCGTACAGACTCATTTACCCTCTACAGGATTGGTTGACTAGATTGAGCAAGATTATTGTAACTGAGTCTTTGTTTGCGATCGTTGTGTAACAGCTTTTCCAGTTCACACAAGCAATCGTGCAAATCCTCCCAAAGGACTGCAAAAGAAAATCGGAAGGGGAAAAAAGGGTAGAGTAAAAAGTAGAAAGGCGAAAACTGAAGCCAAAGGTTGAAAAGAACAAAGAAAAAGGGGGGTAGAAAAAATACATGAAACCACCAATAGAAAATATTAACGAGAAAACAAGCTAAGAAAAGAAGGTAATTTGGGAGGAAAACAAATATTAAAAACAGACAGGTGTGTGGAAATTGATCAGTCATCGTTGTATCAATGATAAACTCCGTTCGGAACAAAACAGTACTCCCGACACAGTTTTTGAAGAAGAAAAAAAGATATGCACCTTCGAACACAATTCCGTTCACTCATAGACAGAATGAAGCGACGAAGAAAATTTCTCCATCGTTTTTCTTGAATAATTCAGATTGCGGATATTTTCGACGGTTACAATTTGTTAAGATTGTTGTCATGACATTCCACATTAGAGAAGACCCTTCATTCCTGGATCTGAGTGACTATGAAAATGAACAGAAAATCCCAGATTAGTGGCAACTTGAGTGAAGAAAAAACGATGTATGTGATTTGTGCAAAATATATTTCGGTAGTTGATTGATGTACTGCCTACGAAAAGACTGGTAAATGACATCAGCAAAATGTTGTCGTCATCCCGAACCACAGTCTGGTTTGTGTTATGTTCATATGTGTGCATGGCTCAGGGACGTTCATATATCGGGCAACTGTGATCCGTTCATAGGTATTGCTTGCTAGAGCACTCGGCAAATACAGATATCAAAAATCGACGTGAAAAAATTATACGTATGAAAAATCACACCAGAGAACATGAGTGTCAAGCATCACTTTTCGAAATACACACGCAATCTCGTGAAGCCTTATAAACAACGTAGACATAAATAATTCACACATAGCCTAACTGCAATCTTCAGCGCCCTGTTAAGCCGGATTACCTAAATGAGTACGGTGTTAATCGACTGTCCAAACATGGAAATTCCATGAAGGTTTGAGTGGTCACAAATAGATTTTTGTAACAAATGACACATTACTGACATTACCGTATGTATCGGCTTATTGCGTCGGTTACAGTAAATCTTAGGAACCGTGGATTATGGTGGCGCACTGTAAAGGCTAAGACGACCACCAAAGTGTGACAAGTTGAAACACTGTGTCGTCCGATAGGTGAAGCTGGAGGCTTACGATTCTCTGTGACTTCGGTGTCTGGTTGTGAGACCTGTTCGTGAACCCACCTAATTATTGAGATCGACAATATGTAGGTTCTGTTTATTTACATTTTACATTACATTTACATGATAAACGGTATACACAGTATGATTTGGCTCCAATGGTCTGATCTCCATTGACTATAGACCCCTGTAATCTGCAAGTCTGTTTAAGGACTCCAAATTTGGCGGCAGTGTAATTCCGTTTCAATGAATTGACAATTCCTTGGGTTGTCCGCAAAATCGACTTGACTTCAGACCATAACATCATATAACTCAGTGCAGCAGTCGCGATGAACCAGTTCAAACCTGTATTATGTGCACGAAAACAATTATTTGTGAACCTCAGGCTACCATGAATTTAGTTGCAGTGAGTGTCATTCAGATCACAAGAGTGGAGGTCATATTTTTGTTGTTCGATGGTTTGTCCATATAGCCCCCAAGAACTGTAAACGGCAAGTTGAAAGTTTCCGTGTTATTGGTTTTCTGACACTGATAAGACAATGCGAAATGCTAGCATCAAACGGCTTTCGTTTTCCAATTCCTTTGTTCAAATTACTGGAAGGAGATGACTGTGTTAAAAAGTAGACAAGTTAAAATGAAAAGTTTTAAGCTAGGGAGAAAGATATCAATACCATAAGACAAAAGGTACATCACTTTAGAGGTGTGTATCGCTGCCTTCTGGAGAGGAGGAAGAAAAACAGAAAAGATTGAAAGTTGAAGCAAAAATCAAACAAAAAGTTCGTCACACAACATATCAGCAAAACTGACCACCGTGGAACGGTCTTTATAAAACAAAGGCAGCCGATCAACAGACGACAGCGGTCACCAGTTGTTGCGAACGACACAATAGATATAGCCCGTAGGCTTTGCGCTGATGGTGTACTGTGACTATAACAGTACGAGACTGCCACAGCAATCCCGCCCGAAGTCATCGCAACACAACATAGACATGTCATAACGTCCTGGAACACGCATGGGTCATTTGCCAATCACACAGTTGAATTCACGCCAGCACAACTATCGATCAGTGAGCCTCCGGACGACAGACCGGATCGTATTCACCCAGGCGGTTCGGTCCAATCCAAAATCCTCCCAAGATATATATAAAATCGGTATTCAAACGCGAAAGAATTGCTTGGGTAACACTCCGGTATCCCACATTCTGATAATCAGCATTTCGTTTAACTGCTTTCAGCTGTCCGTACCATATGTACTTCCGAATTCGTTTGTTGCCCATCCTCCGGACGCGTCCTAGCAAGCAAAGCTGACTGAACAGCAACACGCCTTCCATCTCGTCCGTATCCGCTCGTCGAACTATCTCAGTGTTCGAAACCACCTCCAACCGTCAAATACACAAGACGTGTCTTAAACATTAGATGTGCGAATGATTCGGATATTCCATATACCATCTGTGCAGTGTTCAAGTCTCACTGCCGCAAAACACCATTGTGCGACAAACACGCATCTGCGTTTCCAGACTCAGGTTGTGATACGTCCAGACTCGTCTTGCAAGATGTCCGAAAGCACCACTCATATTAGCCACACGACCTCGCAACTCATCACAGTACACGGATAGATCTGTCAATAGTAGAATTCTGTACAACCACTCACAATGTCTCCACGAATGCGGGTTCCACGTGTAGACACAAAACCTTCTTCCGGAGAGGGCCTGATAATAGGAAATTTCATATCAGTGAATTGGATCCCACCGTCATCAAAACTGTTGCCAATTACTTGTGCTACTCCTCGTTGTGTGTACATAACGGACTATCAACTGCAAACACCGGTGTGCACTGTCAAATTGCAAACTCGTATTGAGGTATCCGTAACTAGCAGATGAAACAACCGGCCATCCATGCAGTATTCAAACTAACCACCAGCATCCGAGTTTTAAACAGCTACACTTAGCATTGCCATCAATTGTGAACCAAATAGGGTTTGGATCAGGACACAACCTTGCCTCACACCAGCGACAATGTCAGAATCATCAAACCTCGATTTACACGACTGCATTCACACATGCAACAATTCAATCAAATCAACGTACTTGCCTGCATGTCCAAACCTATCAAGCACGGTATACATCATGTCTCAAAACTCACTAGGGTCAAACATCCTGGTGGAATTTACAAAGGGAACATTCAGCAGCTGGTTGAGGTCACGACAATTGTCAGGAATCTGTTGAACGATGAACACCATGTCGATCGTAGTGCTAATCTCTCGGAATCAACATCACTTCTCAGCAGCATTGGTGTCCAAAATCTCCGCATTAGGCGAGTCGAGCAGCTTTCTTGGAGGAACGCTTGAGGGAACCCTTTAGACAAAAGTATGTACAGGACATCTTCAGACTTGAGAAGGACTGTTTCTCTGTCCCAAGATGGTGTGAGCCAGCTCTAACGGAGCACGAATGAACGTGTGGTCGCTAAACTTTGAAATCTGCTCAGATAGCCCATCTTCACCTGCAGACATGCCGTATCCCATTTTTCCAATGGTTTGTTGCATCTCTGGTTAGCTCGTGGTGACAGCAAGTGACTGTTCGACACCCTGTTATTTAGGGTTATTGTTGGTCTCCCAGTCAATAATAGCAGGCTTGATTAGTAGACTGCCAAACAGCTGGCGTCAGATTTTCGTGATGTACTTTGGCTGAGTACACGAAAACTTGGAATCCTCGTCCATCAGTGGTTTAATATCCCGAACCGTTGGTCTAAATTCCGTCCTATGATGTAAGCGGTCAGTGTAGACTTGTTCCAATTCGCTTTGCTTTTCCGCCAGCCCTCCTTGATTCCGCAAAGCTTACTGGAGAGTTGACAAGAGCACTCTTGAACGCGACAACTTTGTTTTTGTTTTCTGGGCCCAATGTGGTAACAGCGACCGTCGCATTCTTTCCTCGTATGAAGGCGGTGGTAACTGTATTGTTGTCATCGAACCGGTCCAGGTGATTCCTGCTCTAAACACCGATCGGCTCGCTGACTATGGCCATCAGCTTTTCCCTGAGACGTTTCCACACATTTCCAGGGGACGTTTAGACCCAACTGGAGATTGAAACACCTCTCATTTTTTAATTCTGCAGTCTTTTGACATCCCTGTTCTGCCTCTGTCCGGATGATCAACAAACAGAGTTGCAAACAGAAACAGAGGAGTGATTGGGTCGTAACGGCCCAGTGCTGTGCACCATACCGGATGGCTTAGTTCTAGCCAATCACCCGCATGCGATCAGTAGACGTTACGCTTGCAGTATCTCAGCCCCGCACGCAAATTCATCAACGCTGAAAGCCACAGGCCGAAATCACGCACCTCACCGGTGCGTGGCCTGACGTTCCCGGCCCAGCCCGCACGCGCAGACCCCACCAAGTGTGTCCCACCTACACACCATTGTGGTTACCAACGTCACACACGACGCACGTGCGCATTCATCTCTGTCCCTTAAACTAAAAGCATGTGACGCTCAGACGTTCACGTGACAAAGTTCACATGCACGTAATTCAGCACAACATTCAACACCGCGTCTCAGACTCCGAACAATTCAACGGCGCACCAAGCCAATGAACACGAGGAAGTGAGCCGCTTCACAATCTCATAGCTTCATGACGCAACAACATGATCTGCCTCTTCAACAGTACCGACACATCGCGTGTATCTGGGATTTTGTCACCCGTACTGTTATCCACTCGGACCTTAACTTTGTAAGCAAGTCTCGTTTTTCCATTTCCAGTCACTCTCACGAGTATACCTAGGCTATTATACACGTCAGCCCTCAACGATGTACCCTACTTTCGTTAGGTCATAGTTATTTATATCTAGTCCACACACCTACTTAACACGGTCAACCGCTCCAAAACAGATAACGTGGTCCCGGGCTTTATCTGACAGGTAACCTATCCGGTAAGAGTTGTGCCCAGCACCTGTTTCCCGTGGCTTACCTTGGTCTGCGAGTTTCACTCAAAGCTGCGATGTCAGCGTCGTAGCGGTCAGTGTTGTACAGCGCTCCGTCCGTCCGGTGCAGCATCGTTCCTGCAAACAACACACATTCTATACCCCGATGGACAACGTCCAGTGTGCACGGGCGTGTTTCGGATTAACACATGAGACATCAGATTGAATCTCTGATCCAACAGTTTTTACCTACGGGGGAACCCACCCGTATTCTCTGACACAACAGTCTGGCCTGCGAGGCAAAAGGATGAAGGGTTTTCTTGGAGTAGCTTACCAGGAGCTAGTGACTCAAAAGTGTGACCCACTTTGCAGTGAAATGCTTACTTGACCAACAGGATGCAGTAATTGAGACACTGACGACGCATTCCGGTTACTGCAGAGCACGGCAGATGCGTTGTAGGTTACGTCAAGCTTTTGAAAATTAATTCGGGTTTTTTGATCGCACAAGTTGATACGTCAACGTTGAGGGTCGACAGTTGGGAGGTCGGACAGCCCTTTGTTCGAAAATACATTTACCAACCCCCTCCTTCTCTATATGGAACTCAGCAGAGCTCCAACCATATCTATGGTCCCATTGTATACTCATGAGTTCGTATCTCATTGCCTATGCACTTTCATGTAGTCCGGAGTGCAGCCAACAAGCCTGCGGGCTTTTTTATCTGTCTGCTTCCCTTTGGCCGATCTGACACGATAGTACTCGGTAGGACTAGTCCTAGTGGGCATAGACGTTCGGATCAAAACAACGCACAACCTGACCACCACTTACGTCTAACACTATTGAGTGTGTGAGTGTCTCATCTTGTCTTAAAAAGTTTGTGTCCGCAGTGGAAACAGTGAACCAAATTACCGTTTATTCACAGTTTGTTCTGGAATCGTTTGGCGATCTTCACTCTGAGTCCCGTGGACTTACTGTTTGGTTAAGTGTTTTCATCATCGCACAATTCCACATTTCATGAATGCTTTAGGCAATCATTCGAACATTTGTCGAACAACCATACACGATGACAAGATCAAGTCGAGCAGCTTCTGAAGATTGTTTCTCCTGTGCGCGTGCTTAACTTATTCAATCACATCAGTTAGTTTGTTACCTGAGATTTCACAAGACTGTGAGTTGCACCCCGGAGAAACTGTCCGGAATGAATCGTTCCTAGGTGAATTGGATGCTCACCACACGTGATGCGTGTGTGTGACGGAATCTATGAACAGGATGTCTTTGCACTGTGAACTATGGTACCAAATGTATGCAACAAACAGAAATTCATGTTCGATATGTGAAGATATTTGTTCACTATTTACTTCGTTGTGTTGATTCTGACACACTTTACCCGACGTTTCAATCCACATTTGTCTGGAAAAAATAAGGAAACACAGTTACTGATTGTAACGCTTTATAGAACGAATCACATTAGTTTGGAGTGTGATTGCAAATAATTAGGTGAAAGAACACTTAAACTTTATGATTGGCTCTATTTGCTAACTTGTCTTCATGCTCAGCTGAGCTAATCAAATTTCTTGTGACCTCCTTAAACAAAGCAATCAGTTAGCAATCCGGTGTAGCTTTGTAGAGTCATAGTTGCTGTCTTCGTCTTCAAGATGATTGACTTCATGCGTTTGTCCTTGACCTTGATTGGTGCATTAGGGGCAGAATCAACAGGCAACATACGACTGGGAAACATATAATGTAATACTGTGTAGATGATAATGTTTTTGACGTTCTGATTAACTGAAAATAATGAGATTACCACTTTTGTGTTCAGTGGATTAAATGGGTTGTAGGCTAGCTGTTTATTTCAATGAAATATGTATCAAACAGTTACCAACCTTTTGTTCAGGTGTAACTTGTCAGTTGGATGAATGCCATGGAATTTGTGTTCTTTTTAATCATGTACCATTCATAACCTTAGGAACAACCGAACAGGTTCATTTTACTCAGGCAACTGACTGACTGCCTACATTGGCCAATGACACAATAAAATATCGTTTTTGTTACCGTGATTTTGGTGAACAGCAGCCAGCAAGTGACAAATTCGTTGTCGATCATTGCACATCTGATACATCTGTCACGTTACACTACGCCTACGAACCTCATCTCCCGGAGTGAGGTTAATGGATGCTCTATCGTAATAGAATGATCATATAACTTTGATAAAGGTTTGCTACTTGGAAAAGGCAGAATGTGTATTTTGGGAAATTCGCTACTGATAAGAAAGACAAGATAAAGCCCATTGCTTACATGAAAACAGCTGTCTATGGCATGTGAAACTCAACGATAGATTTTATCTTACCCATGTCGTTTAATAGAGAAGGAATTAACTCAAATCTTTGTTCATTAGAACAGCAAAATAAAAAATGACTTGGTAAAGTTCATCACACTTTCCAAGATTACTGCATTTCTCCTGAACTCTTTCAAGAGATAAGAGGCTCGAAATATTGTGGAACCCCTCATCGCGATGAGTAGGAAAGAAAATTCAGGCAGCTTTCCTGTGTGTAAATATTCACACGGCCATGGTACATAACTCTGATGAACTTGTTCATCATCAACTCATCTACACGTACAGCTCTAATAAATGAGAGTCACACAGTCACCGGTAGAACAGTCAGTCGAGGCGTCCTGTTTAGGTAGGTTCATCAACCTGTCGTGTTACCATGACGTCTTCCGTATGCGTTGATCACATGACTCCCATGCCTACGTTGAGCCGCGGTTCCACCGGTGAATTGAGTTGAGTCACGCAGCTGTACCGCTCGCTTGTTAGTATTCATTTTCCGGAAGCTGGTTATCGGTCATCACTGTGGTAAACTTGCACTGAAAAAATATGCCAAAATATGGTGATCCGTTCAGTTTGTAACATCAAAATCGAAGGCTCTGTGTATGAGTAGATGGAGGTGGTCGTTCTCACAAGGACTCACGCATCTCACCGCTCAAGGTGACAAAGGTTCCGCGCACGAGTAAAGGCCGTCCGGATAAATGAGATACATGATGTGGTAATGATTGTTAACAGAGTTCAGCAAGACATACTGGAATCCCATTTTTTACTGTGGACCACTGGGATGAATCCTTGCCTGTTGTACGACGTTAACGCAGAGTGTCACTGTAGAAGATTGGTCGGGAAGGTCACCGCGAAATACCATATTAGCTAGTTTACTGGCCAGCACTTTCGCCAAGCCCGAATCATGTGCACAAATTGTGTGACTACCTAACACGTTGTAGTTCTTTCTTGATCTCAGTAGCTTTAATCCAACTTTTGAAAACAGTTTGTATGAGTATCATTATCGCTGTGAAAGCACGGCTATACCGGTTGAAGGGCCTGATCGGATGCAGACCGGCTTCACCCGCTAAACGCATTGCTGTCCACCGATGATACACCAAACTCGTGGTGGTGGACCTGACGGTAAAAGATACACAACTAGTCAGGATATGCCAACTTCTCCGTCGACTGAGCAGTATATTTCATTCAAAGCACCACAGTCAACCCGAGTTTGAAATGATGTTGATCCAATGACAAAACGTGTATTGATGACGATCAATATTTGGATCGACACCAGTTTACATTTAAAAAGTACAGTTCCCTTGTCAAACTCACTGGATCATCCCTACCGCATTTACGCACTCGGTCATATTGTAGCGAGAAGGCGTTCNTTTTCGAACGTACCTCCCCCACGTTGAGGTATTCGGCGGAGCGTTCGAAAACTTGCACCCCCGACCTGACAATCCACCACAATATGTCTTGAAACCGCCACCGTGTATTGGAAACGAGTCAAAAACTAAATCACGGGCTGTGAATGTGATGGGTAAACAGTTGCCATACGAGACAGTCAAGACGCTCAATGAATCAGACGGGACGACCATATGTGGTGATGGTAGGGTTAAAACGCTAGGGAGGTGTGAACGAGCAAAATGAGAAATACGATACAGATGTAACTGGTATTTACAGGCGTCAAGTTGCACAGCTTCAATCTGGTTGACCAACCTGAATGGCACAGGATCATCCATCCGCCATTGAAACTACCTCAAGCGCTGTGGATTGAAATGTTGTAGCCTGACTTCAGATAGCTGATGTTCGATGTTACCTGTAGGTTTGTACAAACTCGAAGTTGATTAAACCCCCCATCTTGGATTGACCGTTATTGCACGATTCACATTGGCCTATTTGTCAGTTGAGGAAACAATTTGACCGCAGCTGTAGGGGTGTCGGGCATATATAGTTAAAAGTCTCGAACCACTGTCAACTGTTGGCCGAAGTCCTTTATTAGAGACCTATTCAGGTTTGTCAAAAACACAAACTGAGCGCCAATTTTACAGTAACCATGTAGCTAACGTTCATCTAGCACGCAGTAAAGACAAACATTATCATCACCGAAAGCTCACAGTTACAAAGTACAAAGGATGGGTGTTCCAGATTTTTCCCTAGTTCACTATAACCCTATAGTGAATAAAATGCCCTGCATCATCTAATTTTTATCTACTGTGACGAAAGGCACAGGTTGACCAACCGGATGCCTCTCATAGACCTGTCAACGAGTGCAGACACATGGTTCATGTTCACAATTATGAGTCTTTTCAGGTATATGGAGGTGAGGCCCATACGTGACACTCTTATTTATGAAGTAGATTTGCTTGCTTTGTTCGATTAGGTATGACCGAACGGAGATAAAAGCCTTCTTCAGAAGAGGTTACGGGTTAAGACAAGAGGAAGTCAGTTTAAATCACCGTTCACTGCAACAGCTGCATGAATAATGTTTATCCATGTTATGTTAAAGGATCGGCGTAGTGATGATAGCACATCCTATGTCGACACACTAAACTTGATTTTATGATATGACAGAACCATAAATTAATTTACGAATTTATTAATTTTAATGGCTTATTTGGTATGGCTTTCGTTGTAATTATATTCCATTCTATTTTCAGCATCTTTTCAGAAAAGTGATCGTCGCCTGCGTCTGAATCGACCAACATTCGCTTTGTTAGATTATAGTTACGAGCGCACTGCAAGTTGACCGAATCTTCATGTTTAACTCACCCAGATGTTGCAGTGAATCGGCTTGGCACATAATCTGTCTCCCTGTTTCTCCCTAGAACTATCAAAATACAACCTGCTCATCTTCCGCATCGATATTATTGCTGACAATGCCGTTATTCATGATAGTTCAATTGCTTCGCATCGTCATTTGCTTGAATGTATTTATTTATTTTTACGTAAATCTATTTTCTCTCATTACATTCAATATTGTACGGATTATCTGTTTCCTGTTACCTCCAATTATATTGAGTCGTAATTGATCAACGAAGCTCTTACTCGTTCTGTGAAGTAAGCACAAAGATATCAAGTAGCGAAAATAAGTTGGTTCGCGATGTGTATAATTTGGTCAGTGAATCAGTAAGTTCACCTACGCATGAAATTGTGAGAAATTCGATATATATTTTTCTCATCAGTTCTACAAGACTTTAGGAATTTGGATAGTCAGTCTTTGTTGTGAGTACATGCCGATTACACTTGAATCGCTCACAGATTGATAAAGGACTACACACCACAATGTGTCCGGTTTACGCGATCATGCGATAACAAATGATCTAACCACTCATCAATATCGTGTAATGCAACCAGTTTGGGACTTAACTAACCGTACGTGTTTTTATACGTTACTCGTTGTGTTATAACAAGAATTCTTCCCATCAATTCTAAGGCTCGAGTCTCGCTCTCATTAGAGCTCGTCAGTAGTGCATATTCTTGCCACGGTCGGGATTTGAACTCCAGCCATTCCAATCATGAGGCAACCGTGTTAACCACTGCGCCACTGACCTCACATTAAGCACGACCGAATGATCAAATCTGAACGCTCAACCACTCTCACTTGTGAACAATGATCAGGTTGCCCGATCTTCTCGAGAGGAGACACAGTAACTGTCCCGCTGACTTGAATGAAGTCGATGAGTGGGTCAAAATTTTCAAACTATGGTGCAACATTCGTCGTGATGTGAAAAAGGGAAACCAATCAACATTCTTCCTTATTGCTGATGGTCATGAACTGTACATATTACTGAAGAATCTGGCCTACTCGAAAGCCCCAGGCTCAAGGCTATTCGACGAAATGAAGAAACTGCTATCTGTAACCACTAAGAGGTCTTCTTACTAATGGCGTAAGGATTATTTGAAGTTTTTAAGTGCGAATACTACAATTTCACTGCATCAAAATGGATCATGCTGTCGCACTGATCTCCCTAAATAGTCAACCATATCTGTTTCCAGTGAACATTTAAAAACGAACTCTTTGGGGCCGTTTAATTAGTCGTCTTTGGAAAATCCACCCAAAAGTACCACGTGACAGTGCGCGTGCCACTATTTCTCATCCGTCTGAAGTTCACTGTTTCTTCCCCTTCTAGTTCGTTTTTTCTTATAGCGTTTCACTAGATTCATTGTTATCAAACTCTCCAGACTTCGTCTTTGAGCGTAAAGTCAACGTCTTACACGGCTCCAATTCCGTCAGGTGCATTTTTGGGGAAATCTGTAAAAGTTACGGAACAACTGCAGTGCGTCAGTTTTCCGAACACATCGATCTGCGAGTACCGGTTGACAGTTTATTGTCACTCTACTGGTCACTGATAAAGAACGCTTCAGCTTGAACACCATTCATCGTCTAGATTATCCCACACCCCTAGTTTAAATGTGAAGATGATCTGTCAGATTACGTGGCCTCAAAATTCGGAAAAGACCGCATTACAACGCTATGACTGATACCGTGGAAATAATTCTTGATTTAATTCACGGGATCTGTAGTTCCAAATCGTGCGCAGACTGCCTGACGCTCAATTAACCGCGATAATTTTTGTCTGGTCTATTGTTGACTGAAAATAGCAAAACTGACCGTCAAATATATGCATGAACAGCGCTTCAAGTCAGTAAGAATTTTCTTGCAAAGTTCTGAAAAGTCAACGCAACCAAAAAGAGTATGCAATCACGCTTTTAATCGATTTCTTGTCCTTAAAACGTACGGAAGGCAAAGTCGAATCTAATGCGTACATTAATCAGCCTTATAGTACTATATCTTTGGAAGCTAATTCACAGGATTTTGTAGCATAAAACGACAAACTGTAAATAGTTATATTTTTCACTAGGCACTGATCGTTTTTATTTGCAAGTCCACGACGTTTCATATAATCAGGCAGGTTCGTAAAAATTACCCGAAACATCAGATGATGATGTTGTTGAAAGCTGTGTCAATAGAATTACCTGTTACGTAGAAGCATACGAATTACATGAATCATGCACATCAGTGGCGAGAACATCATTTAAGAACGCTAATATGAAGGAGCCTATCATACCAGAGATGCGTTACAGGTGCGCAACGTGGAAAATGAGGTCACAATGAATTAGGTGATCAGATCATTGTAGTATTGACCTTCTCAGCCGAGGTTTCGATAAGGCGCAGGACATAATCATCGGGAAATCACGTCTAGTGAAGCGAACGATGAAAAGAGTGTGCTGTTCAATTTCGACTTTAATTTGTTTGATAAATTCTGTCACAGTGTGTGTACGGCTATCAACAAATGTTTGGTGCAGTTGGGCAAGTGAACAGTCAAATTTAAATTGCCACAGTTACACTTGATCCGACATGTTGAGTTTAGTTAAGAGGATAGCAAAACAGCGGAAGTTCACTGTATGTAATGAAAGGTTTTAGTCGGATAATAAGTGTAGTAAATCACTGAGTCCATTTCTGGAATGTTCGAAAAGTTGGTGTAATTCTGTTTTTGGTTTGGAGAGTCATTGTAAGGCCACAGTATGTGAATAAAGTGAATAATGATCATCAAAATTTGACCTTCATTCACGTCTCCAGTTCGATTGTGTGACTGTCAGCGTCAATGCAGGCACCACAGGTGTATTTCATCACAATTCGTATTTGTTAGGATGGCATGAACAAAGGGTGTGACGAGTAAAAGCAGAATTTATGCCATACACCATCACGTGGGTGGTCAGAATCCTAACTGTATCCGAAGAAGTGTCACCTAACTGTAATGCGGCTCATCAAGACACAGTTGATGTATCTTACAACAATAAACCTCATAGATACCCGGTAACATCTGACAAAAATGTCTGACCACAAATGAATTCTGTACTGTGTGGCAAATTTATCTCAACATGATGCATTGCTTAAAGCCTCCTCACGGGGACAGGTGTAACCGCCTTGATAAAAAAAATAAGGGGACGTACTCAAGATATCCCTCCACCTGGGCGTTGCTCAAGAAGATGTTTTGTTGTTTCCTAACTAAACAAAAAACTATACAAGCGGACTATTATTCATAGTGAATGTCAGCTTTTATAGTCCAATCAGCACTTTAGCCAACCATTTTCGAAAATAAGCGATGGACTCGAGTTTTGTGTTTGTTATAACTGTTCACTGGTGAAAGTCCCAGCCACAGCCGAGATCTGGCTGAAACATCTCTGTTAACCACTGTCCCACTGATTTTACATTAGACAAGAATGAGTTATTTTGGGTAAAGACCTGGCTATGAGTAATGCCCAGATTATCTGACGGCCTCAGCAGGAAACACAGTAACTGTCCTGTCAACTCCGATTTATGACCTCACAATTAGGACTTCTCTTCAGATAAAATCAACAGAAATCGTTAACTTTGTCTTAATCAAAAGCATTATTCACAAGTGAGTGTGGCTGAGACTTGGTGTGTATTAGTTCTGTAGTGCTTAATGCAAGATCAGTGTATCCAATGCAAGCCCAGTCAAAATTAAAATCCCGTTCGTGGCGAGGACAGGAGCTTCTGATGAACTCTTGCAAGAGAGGGCTTCAAGTCTAAATACTTCTTTTCGAAAATTTTCTTCTGGAAGTTTGTCGGAATGGAAAAACAGCGATCCATTTTGAATGCTGTTCAGTTTGTATCAGTCGAATCCTTTATTATCACACAAACAGTACATCAAGTTCGCTCATGAATTAAACGCTAGATATGAAACTTCCTCGTAATCTGTTACTTAGATAAATGGATGCTAGATTCAGTTAGTTAAAAACCAGAAGATCCGATTAGTCTGTTGACCAACTGTTGAGGCTTTTTATCCGTTTACAGTCCAATCGAAATGTATCTCGGAAAGTTTGTTTTTGTAGGTAAATTAGGTTCGCTACATCTTATCAGACAGTTCAGTGAACAAGGAGACCATTTTTAATGTGATCCATGAGATCTCGTTCATCGCCACGCCAAGAATGGTTTCCTATTAATCGATAGACCAGATTGACTTTCAGAGAAACATGAACTTCCGGTAACCCTCCTGACATCAGTGCAAAGTCCAAATTCGAATCATACTGAGCATGTTTGGCCCCTCTTGGAGAACAAGTTTCCAAAGTAGGCGGAATTTAGAGGGAGCTTGTGCGAAGGATTGAGATGAGATTAACGATCAACTTTTGCGTGACATGTAGAATAACATTCCAGAGAAGGCAACAGAATTTACCATAACGGTAAGCTATAATAGTGATTGTTAAACAGCCCATTTTCAAATTCGTGTTAAAACCACATCCAACCTTCGTTAGCTGAAAACAAGACTGTCTGCTTTTTCGCACAACAATTATCAATACTGTCACTGATTATTTATTATGATTATTTATTAGGCTGACTTCTTTTTGTTTATCTTGTTACCGAATTTCAGCGTCATATTTTTACTGTGTATGACTGCAGAGGAAGTTGAATGGAACACACGGAGTGCTGGTCACTTTGAACAGGATAGCAAATGGACCGTACTGTGGGAAAATGCCGAATTTCCACAGTTTGGCGACAACGGAATCGACGTTTACACTACGAGAAAATAGACGTTTCATAAACTCGTCTGCTTCTCGACCTTTTGTTTGAATCTACTGGTAAATGCATAAATTGTAATTAAAACTAATTTTCCTGCACTGAGAGTATTTGGCATCACATATCTATCATAAACCACCACATGTACTACTATGGTGAGACAATCAACTTCAACGTCGTGCAGATGAGAACGCAAGATTACTTGATAATCAACTGGGATCCTCTATTCAGTAGACAAATAAACATACCACCCTAAGTGCTCATGCACAGCAATCCTATTCGACAACACTGTCCTATCAGAAAACTGATCAGTACTCCTTATCATTAGTTGAGATGTGATGTCCATTAGTGACCAGATGTACCGTTTTGATATGCTTAATAATGACTTCGTTCACCAATAATTCTGTCTTCGTCACAGCAACTATACTGCATGAATCAGTTTCGTCCAATTCTAAACGCACAATCCTTTTGGTCACAGTATATTTCATTACCTAGTCTGTAATCTGTGCTAGAATTCTTGAAATATTATGATTTGGTTTCGACACCTTCACATTTGCAATTTCAACAGCTTACCAGTCCGATGTTTCACCGTAATGTGTTTCATGTTAGATTTGTTGTAGTTCACCCGATACGTTTGTCGTCTTATATTTGATATAATGCAGAACGATGAATTCGTTGGGGGCACGTTTGATTGGTTTGTGGGCAGCCGATTCTAAATTTGCCTTCATTAGTCTTTGCTGTGTACAGTAAACGATCACGATGACCTTTGTACCATAACTATATATCATGTGTTCGCTTTCTCCTCTTTCATAACCATGGTTGCTTATCTATTAAAACTTTCCTTCTTGGTGTTGCCTGACACGCCCTCACCATCGTCTTCACCAGATTTTTTTCATGAGCCAATTTCCCGTTGACCGGTGGCTATTTGCCAACTCGTGTTTGGTTACTCCATTTCGAACATCTTTTTGCTGGATAATCTGTGTATCCGGTTAATTCATATTCAAGGTGATTGAGTACCTCTATTGTAATTTTATTCAATAGTACCACATACATTCTAATCCTTTCGATCACCTTTCTGACGTTTTTTGGACTTGCAAGATAGTCCCGTTATAACCCGACCATCTGATCAGGCGTTGTTGGAATAATCAATGACGCGTTACCGGGTGGACTACTCTAAATCTCCAGCAGCGATTTAACATTTCACATTGAGGTAAACTATAAATCAAGTCTTTATCTGATACCTAATAGTGTTGTTAAAATCCATACGTCAAATTTAGCCGGTCAACTTGGTTGTCATATTTAACAGTATATAATTAGTTATTGTAGTAGTCTGGTAACAACAACGCCCTAACATATTTAGATTGACAATCTATCTATAGGTGTATGAGTCGTTCCAGTATATCTGATCTAGTCGATCAATAGCTGGAAAAGTAACATTCCAGTCATCACATTCAAGTCATAAGCCTTCCTTTTAGACATAGACGATTCGGTAATCTTACTTCGTTTCCTCTCACTCACTTGCTTCGGTCGTACATTACTCACGTTGATTTCGTGGCTAACCTAATTGGACAGTGTTCCAAACCGGAAATTAACAATTCTTGCTCAGACAACCTTTACGTAACCGTGATGAACTCGTGGGACAAAGTAGCCTGGCGAGCTATCGAAATTGAGGAGATTAGTTTATTGGAACATCAGTATATCAAAAGCTAAGGAAAATCCTCAAATACTGAGTTCCCATTTGATGTTGTTTACAGTGTAGTCTGGTAGAGTGTTACAAAATGGTACTGGGTGTCCGCTCTGAACGAAAAAAGCTAATGCCCTTGAAAGATCGTCGGAATGGAATCCGTTCATTAAGCGGCTTATTCTGTCAACTCTGATTACCGCTCATTTTACTGTGGCCAATTGGACCGTACGAGAAGCATACAGAGAAATATCCAGTTCACCAATAGCGAAAGAAGACATACATCGCGAGATATTAACATTTCGTTTACTCTCTTCAGTCAATATCGTAAAACATTAGAATATATAGGACATGCGGTAAGCAACACAATAAAAAGCTGTCGTCAGTTCCAGGGCAGACAAACTGCGTGATTCAACAGTTTATGCACCCACAGAGCCCGACGGTGAGTATTGATCAACATCGCCTCAGAGAAAGCGAGCTAGTTGGGGTTCTCTTTACGTAACAAAACTTGAAACGAGTTGGCCGGGTCAACAACGTGATGATGTGCTTTGTGATGGATGAGGTCGGATTTCGTCTCAGTCGTTCTGTTGCCAATGTCCTTTGCGTCATGGCGTGTATCAACCACTTAGGCATATATTCAGCGATTCTTTGTCGTAGGCACCGATTTGTTCTGCCGATATAGACGCCACCGCAACTGCAAGTGAACTGATAGATTACATGTGAGACAGAACATTTCGGTTGGTCACGATTACGAATAAACTGAGTGACACTCCTAGTTGTGAGTAGCAATCGCAATTCAGCCGCAGGGCATGTGCGAATTAGAGCAGACTGTAATTTTTGACTTACATCAGTTGTGACATGATCGCCTTTGAAAGACCTACTTCTTAGGAACCGTAATCACGACCGTCTTGGACAGTCTTTTCTAGCTGTGAACATCGATTAACTTGCGAACAGTACCTTTCTTAATTTCGCCTCTTCTCCTTGTAAACAGTCATCGGTGCATATCACCGGGGCTCTATGAAATAGGGTTCGTACCAGGCCTCTTTTGTAACTAATGGGCGCAAAAGAAGAGAACTACAAATACTGACCGCTCCAAGTGGCTTTACGGTGCACTGAGCATTGTAATGAGCCATCCTGCCGTCTAGTAATTGAAATGCCTAGAAAAGATAGTGTTGTTCGTTTCCTCCTCAGGAGAAACAGAGAGATTACAATGAACGGAATTGAAACGGTTTAAGAGTGAAGTATGTCCTATATATTCTAATGTTTTACGTTAGTGACTGAGGAGAGTAAACGAAATGTTAATATCTCGCGATGCATGTCTTCTAGCGCTATTGGTGAACTGGATCAAGGGAACTCAGTGTTTTAAATATGTAGATACTTTTTTATCAGTTGGCCGAAGCATCTCGCTGATCACAGCGAATGGCGTAATTATGAAGTAGTGAACCTAAACTGTACCGATCGATTTAGTCATAGGAACTGTAGTGATTGTTTTCTTTTAGTTGATTCTGCCATGAGGACATGAGGGTGTCATGATGACAAGTTAAATTTGATCAGAAGTGAGACGTCTTTTGATCTCATCTGTGGGTTGTGACATCTGAAAAGGGGGTGATTTACCTAATCACAGTTCACTACTGAATGAAGCCGCTCATGGCAATCGATGGTTTTCATTCAAATATCAACACGCTGAGATGTCGTTCATTCACTCATCACTGGACAATTTTTACACATCCCAAAACAATCCCCTACTCCATCGCACGAACATGCATGGACACACTAACCACTTTGTGTGTCGACGGTTAGTAAAAACATCAATCATTTAACAGAAGGACATCTGGTTTACTGGGAGCAGGTTACTGTACTTTTTTGAATAGTTCAATCAACTTAACTTGTCTGTGGTTGCTACATTGTCTGGTTTTTATTCTGTCCACAGTCATCTTCCAGCTGTCATTTCTCCAGGAATTTTGATGTTACATATGTACTATTTGCAAACTGATTATTTTGTCTCACATTGTTAACACTTCCTCTCTTCTAATTAGGCAGGAATTTACACTGAGGGAACTTCTCACTCTTATGTTGAATAGAGAACAGGCCAAGCTTTTAAGTCTGTTAAATTTCTGATCAATGTGGGTCCACTTTATTACTGAAGCTCTGATCACACGCCTCCTCTTCGAGTTCACATCGGATACGAATTTTGGGGCGTCGCACTGCAGGCCATTTTTGAGACCTTCTGATCACTATCGCAGACTTACTGTACATTTGGTCAACCAAGCTGACTGTCATACCGACTATGCATTGCTTTCTAGTGTCACACAGGCTTTAGAGTAATGTTCCTGCAAGCACAACATCGATTCCTTCATACGAACATGATACCACTTCACATGGTTGGACGTTTTCGCCTTGGCCAGGTCGCGGTGCTAAATTAATGTTGCGCTGCAACTAGCAACGCACACGTGCTCCTTCTGTTTGAGATTTTGACACCCCGGGAGAGCGATAACTGTGGTAACTGTCCTGTCTGGCCTAAATGCTGTACAAATTTTAAAACAGGGACGATCGTGCACGTTTGGCTTGTGTGGACACAGCAACACACTACACGTGACGCGCACTTCGACGATTGTCGGGGGGGGGGGTGAAAATGACTTACTGATGGCTCAATTCACCAGCACCAGCAAGTAAGCGGTTCGGTCAGCCCGGCTGGCCAGTTATGCCTACCGGCTCAGGTGTTCACACACTGCACTCCAGCCTGCTGGTCCAAGCGCGTGAAACGGCGACATCAACGTGACATGAGTCATCGAGGATCACGGCTCTTATGACGTCCCAGTATGCCATTTTGTCATGTAGTGTCCTCGATTGGGGGCACACAAAGCGTCCACAAGTGTTCGTGACCGGTGCGTGTGACCGATCTCGATTAAAACCAACGTAAGCATGTACAAACACATTGCTTTTTCTGATAAGAATTGAACAATGGCGGTAAACTATATCATTCAGATCTAACAAGGCACATCATTTGGAGCATACACTGGTTGAAGGGAGTAAGGTAACAAACCTCACGATAGTCAGGCTTTTTAATTGTTGATCCGATCTGATTATTAAAAGTCACTCTATGAAACTTGATCAAAACGAGTTATTAGCTTTTCCGACACTTGGGGTCACTGGAATCCACAGCCTTTGCTAGTCGAAACGAAAGTCTGACTGTAGGGCATAGGGGAAGTTCACGATTCCCGTGTGATGAACGGGTAGAGACCTATGCGTCGAAAGACCGCTGTTAAACTGTTATTCCTGAAATTTAGTCTCCCATCCGTTACATTGCCGGTCTAGTCATCGACTTCATACGTCCAGTTGCTCCGATGGTGAGCCGTACATTCCCCAGTAGTTGCTTAACATTTCGATGATTCACAAGAACTCCGAAATTATATAAACACGAACGCTTAAGGAGACATGCTACTAGACTGCAGTAATCTAAAATTTAACCTTGTAAAAGAATAGTTAAATTGTCAGACCATGTCAACGTGGTTGCGAATAATTTTCGGTAGAATGTGACAGCAACTGGATTAAACAGGATTCGCTATCAAAAGAGCAGTTATATACACTGTTAATCAAACAGTGACCTTTCCTATGAAACTTATATGAGATCACTGCTGTTTTTGTTCGCCCTTTATTGTATGCTTCATTCTGAGGTGTATAATTTCGACATCTGCCACTTATTAATTAGCTATACCTGTGCACCCAAGCACGACAATTGGACATGGAGCTGGATTACAACCTATGATACCAGAGACGCCTCACTCACTGTTTGATTAACTCATCTTACAATGTTTGACCAAATGTACACATGATGTGTGAAATGAAAGTGTTGAGAAGTTAGTTCAACTGGCAATCTGTGGCATGTAATGACATGTCAGCATCTACACCGATTCTAGCTCTTTTATGTTAAATCCTAATTTACCCAGACTCATTTGACTTCCTCTATTTGTCGTCATATTTTCATCGTCTAAGATGATTCACTAGTCTGTTGCGTTGATCGTTGGGTCCAGTCAAAGTGACTCCTGATCAGCCTTAAGCCCGTTACGTTCGACTGATTCTATCGAATTATCGACCAATGTAGTGGGTATATCAAAACAACTCAGCTAATTTTCTGGATCGTTTAAGTGAGACATAGACAGGGACCACTGAGTTGTAGGACCATGTTCACTTTTTTATCAGTGTTTCCGTGAGTATTTCGAAATTTGCACCAGAGATCAGCAACCGTAGTTCCCTCAAGCTTTCGAAGCTGTAGACTTACAAAAACGAACGCAGATTTGAAGTAGTCTTCATTGTGTAAATGCACTGACGGATATAACGATAAGGATTGGGAATCCCCGTACACCATCATTCGCTGTGCAGCTGCAGTTTATCAGCATCTGCAGGGGCCGAGTTACCGATACTGTCTGAGGTCAGATTGTGCGTCAAGCTCACAAGTACCGATTGAAGTACCGAACTCACCGTTATCATATAACGCTGATAGGTTGGAAGTATCCACTTGGGAAGTTCTTTTAGAATAAACAGTTGGGGCCGTTATGCCAAAGTCCACCCACCTGTTTCCTAACCACCTGACAGCATTTGGTTAGTTGCATCGATACGGTGGTGACCACACATTCTGACGGAAATGATCCTTGCAGTTAACTACTAGTTGCTCGTTAATATAAAGCTTGCTACACACGTCCTCGAATTCAGGCCATCCAATGGGATTAGTGTCGACAGGTTCAAACAACATCTCCGTAACTCAGATCCTCCGGTTGTGCTGATCGAAACTGCTTCCGTTTAGTTCAACACAAGCAAACCATATCTCACGATGGAAGTCACGGGGGTATTACGCAGACGAGGAGTGCTCATTTCTAATCAGAACAACATTTTAAGCAGAGTGACTTAGCTAAGACCACTCGACTACGAATCAGAACGTGCTAATTACTATTGCCGATTTGGGGAAGAGATTGGAAATGGTTAAGCGGAAGAAATGGATGTTGCTGTGATTACTCGAAGTGTTAATTTCCCATCGAACACTACGACCGATTTGGTTAGATTATGGATTTATTAGTTAAAATTGTGCAGCAGAAACATGTTTCTTGTTAACATCAAGACTGTTAGCCCCAAGCCATCTGTTGCTATGACCATCGCTTGAAACAGTAACATGGTTGGCCCGATTTCCCATGCACGATTAACACAAACAAACAAACAGCGGGTTAGGACAAACTGCCGATTCAAATTCCAAACCAAATGTTACTCAACACTCTCGAACCTACGCCCCCTTATCGATATGAGCACACCGTACAGAGAAACTTGAACCAACCACATTTGAGGTTTGAGTCGACCCTCCTTTGTGACAGGTCACCTGCCTGATATGGCTTGTTTGTGACGGTGGAGGCGATTTCACATAAGTGGATTGGCAATGGAGATCAAACTCTGAGGTTTTCTTCTGGTTGGCAGTCGTTGAAGTACTCAGAATGTGAAGAGACGACGCATGGAAGATTCCCCTGATTGAATAGGGTAGCATTTTGACGCACACAATAACACGGCTAGTGGAAGCTGTACAACAGTAGTTTAACGATTTACTGGATGTTATTCGACCGATCCGATCGATTGCCATCATTTATGAGAAGGCGAATTATGTTGGAGATCGTATGTGACTATGGAATTAACCTAGGCCAATTGCGAATGCAGAATCTGACAGAGTTAAACTCGACGATTTTACAATGCCAACTCTACAGTTTTGCTCTCGATACATTTTCCCAACCGAAGCTGATCACTTCTTAACGAGAGCACGTTACGGTTGAACTCACTGTTTTAATCTGAATCTGGAATGTTGTGTAATGTAACTGGACAAACAGGGACAAGGGACCTGTACTGTGGTGACAGGGAACTCTCCGAACGGAGGGTGCACCGATTTTCGGATGGCTGGTCAGTTACATTGAGCCGACTTTTTCCATTGTGTAACGCCAACACAAATCCTGTATTGAAGTCATATCCAATAGACTTTCTAGTTGTGTCAGCCTGTTGTTATCAAATGTCAGAATATTCCCTTGATGTGAGATTGAGTAATATTAACATTATTTTAAATACACAAGTGTAAAATTAAAATTTCCCGTCAACCGGCGCTGCCATGTAACTCAACCCGCAGAATGCTTCCCGTGTGAAAACGACCTCCTTCTGTGACTGAATCGAATCCACCTTAAGAGCAATTGTTTTGTAATTGCATCTCTCTTAGTTTAATATTAGCATTCTTTGAAAAATAGGTCAGTTAGTTCGTGTGGCAAGAACTGTCCTCAGCATAACTTCATTTCCAGAGCATCCGAGAAGTGATTCTATGACATGAGCACAAATATCGTCCTATACGCACGCATGTATGATTGACGATCTGAACGATTCTTTATCAGAGTGTTGTGTGACACAGTAACTGACTCTTTCGGTCAAGACTGAATGAGGGTCACACTGTGTTCACTACGTGCTCAATGGGATCCCAAATCTCATGAAATGCACTGTGCGCGAGTAACAAACTTCAATCCATCGCATCAACCTATGAGGCAGACAGGTACCTGGGATAGGCACATTTTTCGGGATGCGTTGCAATTTTTCAGTTAAAAGGTGATCACTTAATCAGCGATACTAGGCATATATTGGGGTCTGCCTAGGCTCGTGTGTACAAAGCTGCGCAATCAAGCTTTCTCCAACCTGTCAGGGCAGACTATCCACGGTCTCGAACACTAATCGTTCCGCACTTCGCGTTGTGTAATAGTACATTTACATTTTTAGTAACGCCTGTACCTACCAGGCAGATTAGATAAACAACTTACTCAACGAGTAGTAAACCTGATGCCCAACCACCCCCAGCGCATCGGCTGCTAAATACGCTATGACAAGTTACCGATTTCACTTGGTTAACTCAATCGAGATGATAATAGTACGCAACTGACTTTTAGCGACGTTTCTTTCGTTGAAACCTCCCAGGCAGATCTGTGTGCTCACAAATGCCTGAGTCAACCCGTCGGAACATCATAGTCATAATAATGCAGGAGTTAGCCCAAAATTTGCGCACGAGCTAATCGAAGTTCTTTTTATCCAACTTTATGTGGGCGAGTGTGATTTGAGTCCCTGGCGCAAGCAAGTATTCCATTGGGGCATCATGTAGGTGAGGTATCATTTCGAATAATGTAACAGCATCGGATTGTGTCATGTGGCAGTTTGTCTTTGACTGGGTAATATTAACATTATATTATTATATTATTATTATATTAACATTATTATATTAACATTATTATATTAACATTATTCCAAACGGACAAGACTCACTTTCGGTTACAAGGTTGCAAGAGGATAAGTTGGCTGGTCATGTAACACTTCATTAAACCGGCGTTCATGCCGGTACACTCCAACAGACTGCTGTGTATTTGTTTTCAATCATCAACCAGAACTAGTCAGAGTAAGGTTGGAAGCGCCGGCCTTCAGTTTAAAAACCTGGTTTCTCATCAAATCTGTCGTCAGTTTGACCAACAACACAGGTAACGGACTAGTTTAGATCTTGGTATGACAGTGACACATTCGTCTAAGTCAGCATTATCCATGTCGGCGAGTCATACTCCACCTATGACATCCGTGAGTACCTTCAGATGTGCCATACAGGACCGAATACCAGCTCCAATGTGTAACACAATGGTCGTGAATTGGAATATTTACCTACAATTCCAATTCCATCGAGTTTCGTTTTGTCACGGAAACAACCTACCATGAAACATGTGGTTAAAAGTGAAAACCTGTACAGTGTTAATTCGTGTCTGAATATTTGACTACTAATGCATGTTGGTGGTGAGGTTAACCAAGAATCTGCAGTATTCAACAGGTTGCTAAAGAATCGCGTTATCTGATTTCGGTTGAACAGTCCACCTTCCATGAGTAAAACGATACACTTTACCTGAAGCAACTGAAAGGAATCGAAAATGGAATTACTGATCTCTTAATGTGTTTCTTTAACTCATGTGAAGTAGTGCATGCCTCTCATTGTCAGGCGATAACCACGGTTGGTTCGAATCCAGCTGAACTGCGAATTTCCCCAAACCGAGTGTTCTCAAAGTGCATACATAGATTTATTAAAGTGAGTTGGACTGAAAGGAGAAGTGGGTCATATCGACCTATTCTACTAGCTGAGCAGTACGTCTAAGTAATTGGCGAGATTAACTAATCTATTCGATGAGCTTTCTGACAGTATCATGATGGGTTTTAAATGACAAGGTGACGGCTGAACTCGTGTTCATACTGTTGCTTTTGTGGAACGAAACTTGTGAGGTTCAAAATAGGTTCGTAATCAAATGAGTTTAGTGGTAAAGGGACGCAGATACGTTGTTAACCGGCCAGTTAGATTGACGTTTTGAAAAACCCCATGAGTTCATCAGAAGTAAAGGCGGTTTGGTTAACAGTTTGTTTTCAATTATTCATCACTGGGACAACCACATAGCTTCGTATATCGTAATGGTTGTCAAGCGAGCACATTCAGGAGCAGTGCCATGCAATTACGTCAAACGGTTTCGAAGTGGAGAGCTAATCGGTGATCCAACTGACCTCCGAAGGTGTTAAGTGAGTGTGGGGAACAGGGAGATGTTTTCCCTTGCTGTCTTTTCTCTCTGTTCAAGAACGTATCAATCCTACAAACCGTTGACTATCTCTGCCAGTATATTCGTCCCGAAGATTGAAGAGCTTACCCCGCGACAATCAGGCAGCTGGTATTAACGTGAACGTAGAGTGTACAGTTTCAAACCGATGGAAAAAGACACCGTTAGAGGGATGGCCTTACAATGGGACCACCGTTAAACCTACTGTTGGCAGATATCTCCCCAGTTCGTGGGATAAGTGGGCATAACAATTTCTACAAGGGACACGTAAACGATATCCTCTGTGTAGTTGACGAAATTGTTCCTGCTTGTTAAGACGATCATACCGCGACTTTATCTCCATTTTTCACTTGAGGTCGAGAAAGATGGACGATTATCTTTCGTGGATGTGCCACTGAATCGTTGTGTTAACCGTTCATTGAAGAAGGGACATTCACAAGACGGGGACCTGCAACGGACCATATACGCTTTTTTTTCNTTCAGTTAAGAAAGGGCATTCACAGCACGGGGACCTGGAACGGACCATATACGCTTTTTTTCCAGCTACGTACCTCTCAGGCAAAAAAAGAAACTTCCTTCGTAGTTTGACATACAGAGCTCCGAAAATACGTGCGGATAACACAGTGGAAGCGGAAATTATATTCTTACGGCGGACACTCACAGAGAACACCTATTCCCAAAAATCTACTGATAACCACATGGAACTGATAGTACCGAAAGTTGAAATCCAATCTGTGGAAAAGTAGTTGGCTTATATGATTGTAGATTATAAGGGGGTACGTTGTCTGGGCTGGTGACTCGTAGAATAAACAGTGTCATTGAAAAGGCCTACAGTGTGACACAACTGTCAGCCTTTTACAGATCCAACAGAGTGGTTCAAGTACAACTCAAAAATGTGTTGTTTAAACATGTGACTTCATTTTGTGTTTACCCTTCTACCTGTTCCTATGGTGCAAGTTATGTAGGTCACATAACCAGGCGGCTTTCTCGGAGGGACACCACCACACCTGTCTGGCTAGGGGGGGGGGTGAAGTCGACTTCGAGTGTAATTCTGACACACCCCATCAATTCAGGTCACCAAGTCTCACCGGAAGTGGTTTTCCAGCTTACTCACCGTCCGCCCATTCGTCATTCCAAAGAAGTCAGATTCCGTATCCTAATCACCGCTGAAACGAATGAAATTCGACTGTGCAACCCACACTTGTTCATTCGGAAGAAGTATGTCCAGATCCTACGGTTGTCATGGTTCTCGTTACCAACTTGACATCTCCGGAAGTCATTTTGGTTACCTAATTGTCCTTCAGTTCAAAAACGTTTGTCATTATTATGTGATTACTTGCTCTTGATTTTACTGGCTTGACAATCATGATGATATAGTTACACTGAATGAAAATGAAAGCGTCAATTTCAGTATGCTGACTCACAAGTTTCTTGTTCGAATCGGGGCGAAATGTTTTAATTCAGTTTACTCTTCAGTAACCTACTTGTATCTGGTTCAAGGTATTACCCAAATGCACCATATGGAGAAATGATTGAAATTGTTGAACTCTGTATTCATCATGACCTGCACTGATTGTAGTATTAAAAATCCTTGTACACAAACAGACACTATTCATCACCGTTGATAATATATCAGATGGGTCTGCCTAGTCGTCGCCATTCCAGGCGGTTTCTGTGCTGTGGCTCCCGTGAGACTGCAAATCGGCTGGGCATGTCTACAGGGTAAAGAACCGGCACTGAATCACGTAACAGGGCACGACTACTAAACCCTAACTGTAATTTGTCACAGCTAAACAAGACGTGGGAACACCCTACCCGGTTGCTGGTTACTTACTGATGACACCCTTAAAATACGATAACTATATACACTGTTTAGTCAACAGGATATCACTTCCAAATGATGGTTAACCTTTGTCCATTCTAATTTGAAAGTGATCATACGTACGAGCATCACCGTGACCTACCAGTTCATCGACGAAATAAGCTGTCCAACAAAATTGGTCATCCTCGATGGAACATGACAAGCACTCGTTAGTGGTGTTCATCCAACTTTTATAGTGAAAGATCTAATTCGAGTGCACGCTAGTTTACTAGAGGGTGGTTTTTCCACGTTAACCCTTTGACGGTAGGCCAACCACCGGAGCAGTAAGTTAGTCAACTTGTATACATTAGCATGAATGATTGGGGGAGGGAGATTCTGTGTGATACACTAGCGTATAAATCCACATCAAGGTGAAATGCAATCTCGTGGGACTCGAAACTGAAAGGTACATACAAAAAACTGCAATTTCAGAGGACAAGCAATGATTAAAATGGCTGTATATCTCATCCCATAGACAACGGGAGACCCTTGCTAACGGATGAAGCACAATGAAAGGTTAAGTTATTTTCACCTCCAGACTTTGTAACGTTTATGCTTCGTTTAAAAGAAAAAAAGACAAACGTGATGAGACTAAGGTGATCGAATGGTTAGTTTGTCTGCGTATCTTCCTTCAGTTGTACAATTTTCTTATCCAACAGCCAGCATTTACTTTTAATGGTTTGTCCAGTCGAAGCGAAACCAACTTTGTTTCCATATTTGACCCATACTGCTCAACCAGTTTATACGCCATGACGCGCTGTGTCCGTACTCTCCAATCAAATATATATATATACTATTGTTTTACGTTCGTGACTGAAGAGAGTACACGAAATGTTAACATTTCGTGATGTATGTCTTCTATCGCTATTGGCAAAAACAGACAATCAAATCCACACTCTCATTTGGCACAGATTCACGAACCACACTTCCCCATCTACACATAGGCGACCGAAACAAACGGTGCGCGGACAACCGGGACAGGGCGTTGTATACCGCTCCTTACACTACGAGCCGACGTCCTAAGTGAGCTTGCCGTAGTTTGGCCTGTGGTCAAGCCGAACGCACACGAAAGTCACCTGATTCAAATTTGAGACCCACAGTCGTTCTGTGGCAGCCCGGTGCCTGACTTCTGCAATGCAACGATGATAGACGAGGTTGTAGCTGAAAGTAAATGCGAGTGTTCGCGTCTGGTGCATGCGTTGGCTGAACTGCAGCTTTAAATCTGTTTGCCTTTTCTTCTGCGTTTGGAGAACAGATCAGCACGACAGGCCTAAAATGCACCTACTCAAACAAACGGATATCGTAACATAGTCGTCTCGACCTAAGAGGTTGTTTGGTCCTGACACTCACAGTTCCCCAGTAAGATAAGAGTCGTACAATCTTATCGTTACTAGACCCTCCCATAGTTGTCAACACGCTACCGTAAATAAACCATAATCATGTTTACTAGCCTCATGACATACCTGTTACCTCCTGTATGAGTTGGCGTTGAACTGGTAATCAGGGCTTACAGCACAGCAATATACACGTTGAGAAATTGGGTGTGCCAACATTCTTAACCTACTTGTATTAAGTTCAAACTTTATTTTCACCCGACAACATATTCTGACCCGTATATGTGTTGTTGGTTAACATACAGTATGTATTGCAGCTTACAAAGTAACCACGGATTACACTGTTTTCCTAGCATCGCTTATTCGCGCACGAGGACTTTTTGCATCTTGGCACGCGCTGTATCGAATGAGACTTTTCTATTTAGCCACGTCTATTCATTAATTCCCGTGTTTATGTCACCATGACAAAGCAGTCGTGTTACTTTCGACTGTACCACCTTTACCGTCGGAGACGTACATTTGCGCAGTTTGTCATTTCTGTAAGACGATTATTTGCTGTATGGTTCGACTGTTACGTGGAACGAGTGGGTAGTCATTGCTACTTGTAATAAGTATGGGAACACTGGTAAACACTTATCTGAAATCCTTTTGCCGCGAATCATGAGTAATTAGCCTAAAAAGTCTGGTCGTTACAGTGTGAACTTTTCGACCACTCGTGTTAAATGACTTAGTGTTTTTCGATTATTTAATTTTTCTTCGCTAATTGGCGCCAATAAGCCAGTGTTTTTTGTTTGACTGGTGTAGACCGGGTGTTTGTTATGCGGATCAAGAATTGACAAAGTTTTCTTGCTTCGTTCGTTTGGATGAAAAGATATTTTAATGAGATTGCAACATGCTGACCACTAATCAGTGGTCAATTTAACTAAGTGACTACGTGATCAACTTGATCAACACACGACCACCACACCTCGATTGGGTCACGTTCTGTTCAACAGGACGATTTCACATCAAAGGATAAGGTTTGAACAGTCATTGAATGAAAACAATTGACAAACATTTTAAAGGTTGAATGGTAAACAGTGATCTTGCGTTGACTTGCAACTGGGTGGATAATTTGATTCGACATCTACTGAGGGGAAAGTTGGGAAATGTTAGCCCAAGATGACCGCTCGCTAAACAGCCTGTCACTTAGTTTGTACATCATACCAACGACTGATCCATAGGTATCGTCACAACAGCTAATAAACTGGGCAATAGCATACCACTTTGTAACCTTGCCCCTAGTTTGTTAACATTGAAATCGTAGATTTACTAATCTGCAAATGTATAGTTATTTTTGATTTTGCAACAGAATCTACTGTTTCCTTACTGAAAAATCAAGGCAGTGGTTGGACGACATGGATCAGTGTTAGTGGTTAGGCCATCTCGACAATAAGGACCTTGAAGGCTTGATTGAACAGCAAGAGTTCAACCCTACACCAGTTCTAAGGGTCACGTCTTGAATCAATGATTCGGATCCAGAGGACGTGCATGCGCAAAACATGAAAGCAACACGATAAGAATCACATGTTATGCCAGACCGAACCGGAGTTCGTCTCGATCAGGGTTTGAAAGCAAGGTCAAAAGCGGTGGAAAATCGACTACTCGAGTGGTTTACTGGTTCAGCAGCAATTGCTGAATAGACTCCACTTGTTTGGTTGCAGACAGTACCGTTCTCCCTTGCCTTGTTTTGGTAGCAGGCATGCACTGGTGTGTATGTCGATTGATTTTCCCCCTTTTTTGTTCCACAATGTCTGTTGAACCTTGTTTTGTATACACTCGTACACTGTATAATGCATCCGATGACCTATAGCGATGTGTACCCCAGAACGTGACTACAAAATTCGCTATTCAGGTTTGTTATGGAACAAGGTTTGTTTCGAAACTTGATAACTTTTGACTTAATTATGACCCAAAATTTTGTAGGCCTACGAACAGTTTACATGAAATACACTGAAGTTTAAATTTATCGATGTTTTGACTGCTGTTAGTTGAGCAGTACTCCTAATGGACCGCTGGGTTGTCTTCAGATAAGCTTTTCAAATGTTCATTTTTGAAGAATGTTTTAACTACATTGGTGGCAGGTAAATAGAGCAGTGAAAACCCTCTCTGGACAAGTGATCAATCACAACGAAATTTAACCACAGCCCAACAATCGCTCCGAAATGAACGGACAAAAAGTCTGCGTGGATTGTGCATGCTCAACTAAGAATGACACTCAAATCAATTTAAATTTAAATATGCTTCTATGTTCTCAATACTTGCCAATAGCCAATACCAGACGATGCTATTTAGGCTGCGCATATGACATATCCAAATTTCTAACTCAACAATCGTTCGTTTATGATAAGTAGTATATTGACCCTAGTAAGGTGAAGTCACAGACAACAAAACCTAACCCATCGTTTATCTTTTACCGAGTCCCCGAATTCAGTAGCGCAAGATGCGAGTTAGTCAAAGGATGACGTGCTTCGGGGAGATGAAACAGCCATAGTTAGGTTAAAGACAACAAGTAATATTTGATTTTTCACTGCGAATTTGATGACTCTCCTGACCTCAGTGTGAAGATGTGGGAGGACTTAGCTGCACTGATGTTGTCGGCCAAATGCACAACTTTTCGTGAACAAAAGACAATGGGAGCAACAATACACTGAAAACCTTAAGGAAGCTGTCTAAGAGAAGTTATTCTGTTCTTCGAATGTCTAGTTTTGACTAATCATAGTTGTTAGGTTTCAAGGTTTCATGATCCCGATTGTGTAAACCGAGACAACTGGATTATCATTTCACGCTTGATTTTCTCTTCCACTTTTCTCTTAGCTTATTTTTTTTATATACGGGTTTCTTTACGCGGTCCATTGGTATTAGTGATACTGTCAGGGTTAGATACAGAAAACTAACCCTTTTTATTCTCAAACGAATTAGACAATATAAATTTTGTCGCTATAAGCCGCTACTACCAGGTCGTGGACTCAGTTATTCGGTTTCGTTCGGCACAATTAACGGTTTGGAAGCCAGTTCGATTAGCAACGAGGCCAATTATTAAGTGTACAAGTAGAAACTTTATAGCTTGATTCGAGGTTGATCACCGGAAGTCTAGAGAAACCAGTCAAAGTCGGTTTTGTTATGTTCGCGTCGTGACGAACCACCACTGTCTGTAAGGATTAGTACCACAGTGACCTCGTTGAGGGCACGTGTGCCCTTAGTTTGACAGGCGTTAATTGATCAAACCATTTCATGGTTTGGTTACAGCTGTCAAGGTAACCACGTGGATGTGTACGATTGACGATTGTTTCTTGCTGCTACACACGTGCTTAGAATCTGGTCCCTCATCGCATGCGATTGGTCGACTCATTTGCAGGCAAATAAACCGTGATTTGCGTAAACATGTGCGTCGCTATGATACTGACGAGTAAACATGAGACGAACGTTAGTTTTACTCGTTAGCACTGTTGTAACTGCACTTTTCATCGCGAATAGCATAGAATCACATTCTTTTAGACGAGGGCCGCATATAATTCTATATTAGACGGGACAAAACCTATACAAAACCTTGCACCACGAATGGGCGTGATAGCACTCAGATCACACATGTACGACTGAAAAACATTCGCGACATATCCTTGGAAATCGACTGAAATTCTTGGTCTTAACATCGTTTCTGATCATCCTGAAAGGCGTTTCTCAAGTACAAATTGAGCACTTTCATTCGAACTGAAAACGTACAACTGTAAAGATCGAGTAGCAAGCTGAAGTTGTGGTAGGTTGCTCGCCCTCAAATCGACACTCAACATCTACTTATCGGTGTCATAAATTGACTAATGAAGGAATCGATTAGTTTGTTGTGTTTGACGTTGTAGACAACGACAAACTATCCATTCAATTTTCGCGTTTTTATCTGCACAGTGGAGATACCAGGCTAGCTTAGTGCATAGCTGGGCACAAGATTTCGAGATTGACTTCGCAAAGATAAAAACAGAATATCAGCGATTGATCGATCTCCTATGAGAAACTGTCCTACTCGAAAGATCATATCCTACGGATAGTGCACAAGGTTGAGGGTACTTCAGATAACTGTTAACCAAGTCAACCTCAAATGATCCGAAAAAACCACCTACACCACATTGATCTCCCGGTGGTTGGTGCAATTTACGGTTGCGTCAGGTTGTTAAGGCCTGCCATCGTGAACACAACGGATACCATGGTAGACTGTGTGAGCTCAGGTGACCAACTATAGCAGAACACAAGCCTCTCTATAAGTGTGTTCACATTCCCACCAAACTACCATAGTCGGTTAGCCAATATTAAGGACGACATGTTGCCAAGGTGTATACATGTCATGGACAACATTAACGGAAGACCAGTGTCTCTCCAACTGAACACGAAAGTAAATCCCACCTAGAACTCAAATGGGACTTGGGAATTTGTAAAGAGGTCTTAAAACAAGCCAGCTACGTTCGTAGTCAGCTGAAACTAGCAAAGAATAGTCGTAGACTGCAGTTGAAGCAACCGAACCGCTCCTAGCTTTGTTGTATGACCAATCGTGGGACGAATACCGATTGAAATAAAACTGCAAACAATGGTGTTTTTTCAGTCGTATTTAAAAAAATACAGAAGATTTCAGGTAGCTGTAGTTTCAGGAAAAATTCTGGACGCTGAGCGATGGATGCTAGCGTTGTTGTCTAACAAAGTGTTCCTAAATTGTTAACAAAATCGGATCACTATGTTCCATAGAAGTGAGCTGTGATCACATTTGATCAGAAGAGGCATCTAGTAAGATATACAGTTTCTTTCTGTCCTTTTTAATATTTTCTGGACTACCATCTGTTGCTCATGTTTGCTCAATCAATCTGGTTTGTTGTCATGTAACTTGCCTGTAGCTTGCAAGCCAGATCGTCTTGTAAATGTATGACCTAAGAATCAGTGACTAAGGCATAGACCTTTCAAAGTGCTGACAGGTGGTACACACTCATTTTTAAGGATCATCAGATAGAGAGGGTTTGGACTAACACTGGAACACCGTCCTTTGTGCCAGGGGTTGTGAGATGTTTCTCACCGGTACACCACCGTGGAAGTCCCGCATAATGAAGTTTTAAGAAGCGGCAGCTGCAGATAGCGAAAGGAATGAACATCTACTCGGAAGTCACAAGCTTGGCATCTAGAGTTGATTGGCACTTTCTTAAGTGTAATTTACGTATGCTTGACAATATGCGATAAATCAAAAAGATTGTCCAGAAGCGATCTGAAACAAATCACCTATCTCTTTTGAAGGCACTACAAAGGGTGCTTATGCCAGATGTGTGCTATACCATAAAGTCCTGCTGGAAATGACTGAATAATCTCTACATGGTACAAATGCGAAGAGGTGGCAACAAGCGGTGGCTAAATGTTAAAAAGAAATAGTATACAGGAGCCAGAAACAGTGGTTTCTAACTAAAAATGATCACATCTGTGAGGGAAAAACACATAACAGGTGTGAAACTCCCCAAACAATAACGGTGCTTGTTCGAATCTCAGTCACGCTACTTGTGCTAAAGGTATACAAATGAGCTTTTCTGTACAAACAAACGGTGAACTAATGATGTTCAGGTGAAGTACACTATCCCGCGTTGACTAACAACTTATTACGCATTTCCGACAGACTTTTACCACTGTGATTTTCATCGTTCTTTCTGCTGTTCACTTAAAATTAATGACTCGCAATAGAAAATGCGAACTGTTATAAACTGTAACAAAAATGACCATGTAAACTAAAACAAGCAGATAAACTAAGCATAATAAATGTCCTCTGTGTCTTCGGACTTAATCTGTTACAGGCTGATCCATACAGATGTGATTAACTGTTGAAATAGTTTTGAAGTGGAACGTTCAATTTATGTCAACTTTCTTCTGTCTGACTTGCTTGTGGTGGCGATTGTATAACACAGATGTTCGTGACTGAGACGACAAGCTAACTCTGACTAAACCATACTAGCATATGTTGTTACTAGGATAAGGTTGTAATTTGAACTCAAATAAGCAGGGATACGGCAAGCAGATGTTGGTCACTGACCGTTAACCACTCATATCGAACGGTCCAGGACATTTGAATGGAAGACGGCGAACAGAACGTCGATTTCATTTTTTTGGTCTCTGCGGTCTCGAACAGCACGAATCGATGTTGTGGTGGATCATATCAATCATATTGACAAGGTATCGTTATTTGTATCTCAGGTGATCCCCATTGCTCAGGGTGCCCACTGATTTAGGAACTTAACACAAATGTCCGTAGAACAATTAACGGTCGAATCGTTTTGTTTTTCAACATTGCATTGTATTCCACGACGTATTCCTCTTTGATTATTCAGCCTGAGCAACTTAACCACGCGCTGCTATGGCACCTGGTTAGATGTCAAAGCTGACAAGCAAGGTGTAAAAAGATGGACAACGTTGTATGACCCATAACACGTTCACAGGCAGCAAGCTCTGTTTCGACGATTACCACACAAGTTATCCGGATCAGGTTGTGTCAATGGTAGAAGCCAGGTGATGCTAGGGAACAGCCTTTACCACAAGTGGCCTGCGTTGCGCCACTTGTAGTTCCAACTACACGTTAGTTATCCATTTCACTCCGTCTGTCTACCACTTTTTAACCGGTTAGTGACAGCATTCGTTGTACTCAATAGATTAATTCCATCAAGACAACGTGCGATCCGATTCAAGTTAACTTACCTGTTCTTACCATCCGTTTGGGAGACTGTTGTAAACCAATTTATAAGTTGGAAAGTACATTCAGTTAAAAGTTGACAAGAAACATACCACTTGGACCGGAGAACATACCAGCTAAGATTTAATGTATTTCATGTAAAAGTCGATCAAAACATTAAATGGCTGAAGTCTTAAGTTGTCAACCAGCAAAAAACTGATTACACAGAAATCTCCTTGTAGCGCCATAAACAACCAACGACAACAAAAAATGATTTGACACACAACAAAATAAATCCAAATGAAGGACATGTATGACACCAAGAAGAACCTTTAGCGCAGCCTGAGTGCAAACAATCAGATTTTGTGAACAAAGTTACAAGCATCTATTTCGGATTAGTCCGTCACTGTGACTAAAGTCAAAGAATACCTGGGTATAGCACTCGTCATAAGCGGCTTGCACTGAACAACTCGCTGTTCCACCCACCAATCCCGCATTCAGTACGAACCTAAAAGTATAACATCACGAGGACTAAGAGTGGAAAACAGCTGATTATAGCTCCCCAGACGATAATCTGGTATGAGAATGACGTACTTATATCTCCTAATCAGAAAAATAGAAAGAGCAACTGTAAGAACTATAAGTAGTTTAGTATAGCGGTACAAATCACTGCAAACTGCATGTAGGAATAGTGAGAAAAACGGAAGCAAAACATTCGTCAAACAACGTATCAACAAAAGCTGAAGAAA
>QNGE01000389.1:0-19742 GCA_008508345.1 Paragonimus westermani
ACGTTAGCTTTCACGTTCTTGCAAAAATTATGCCCGTATGTGCAAGTACGAGGGTACATGTGCGTGCTGATATCCATACAATGTACCAAAATGTTTACCTTACCTGGACATACACCTGGACGTACACTCATAATCAGCCGCCTGTGATGAGTGATTTAAAGTCGGGCTTGAGTGGCCGTGTCCGCGTGAACACACACACACACACACACACACACACACACACGACAGACACGGAAGTCTGTGCGGCCGCTGTACAATGAACCATTCACTTTGGTGATAACGACACTACACTGATGACATTATTGACAAGGGAACCAGGGAGAGCCGCTGATGTCGGCTGCCAGTGAGCTTCAGCTCCAACCTTCGAATCGGAGTGTCAAGGACAGCAGAGTGTGGGTATGTTTGCACGTATGCGGACACGGCGGTATCTGCTTGTTCTGTGACCATAGGAACGGACAGAATGACGACTGACAAGTTAGTCGACCATACTCCTAAACATGCTGCATCAAACTGACTGTGAAAAGGTTCAGTTAAGTTGATCACACTGATGCCGTACGTCAAACGCTGTGCGCAGAATCCTGCGGAAAGCGGTAGACAGACCGGAAACTCACTAAGCTAGATCGATAATGTATGTCTTTTATTAGTTGATTAACCATTGGCCGGTGGTGTTATCTGACATGTATACTTTGTACGGTCCGTGTGAAAAGAGTACTTGAATTGCACGGTTCGAATCGTTTAGATTTATTACGAAAGTAACAGCGGAGTGACTTTTTCTCAAACTATGGGGAATAAAAGTCTCCCTGGGTCTTAAGTTAACACGAAATTTCTGTCTTAGTGGTACGTAACCCTGTGGGCTCATTTAGTTAGAATCGACTGTACCAATAAGACACTAAGAAAGGTATTACTAATAATCAGCGTGAGAGATTTATGAATTTAGATGAGACCCAATAGTGAAAAGTTAACGTTTCAACTGGATTCGAACCAGCGACAGACACAGCATGCCTCAACGCACCGAGCGCCCCATCAGCTGGGCTACGAAGCCCCACCAAGGGCCCAGAAATGTCATATTTGGACTCCGTTATTCACCCGTCCCACCGTCTTATATGGAATCCACTAAATCATCTGGTGGACTTCATATGAGATGTCATCGTGGAATCGATACCACCTGCTCTGTCCTGTTGGTTTGTTCCAAGCACACGTGTAAACGCGTGTAAATCACTATTAACTCCGTAGCAGTGATGGATAAGCGCAGGCGTCCTTTGGTTTCGGTCACTGTGACAGGCTAATCCGAATCGGATGCCCCCAACCAACTCGGCAGTCGATACCATATCATTTTTCCTAAGTTGATTGGTACGACACAAGTCCACCAAGTCCCCCTTGCTCAACAAAAGCAGTTTTAATGAATTGGCGGCCTGTACCTTTGGTCAAGTGTTCTTTACGTGACCCACTATCAAGGAACTTAGAAGTGGCATGCAAGAAGGAAGTCACTTTTTAATTGGTAAGTCGTTGGGTATGTTGAAAACAGTGTGTGATGTAAACAAGCAGTAATCACAGCGTTTATATCCTCACTGTGATCGTGTTTATTGTCTCAGCACATCCACTGAATGTATGGCACCATTGTGATACTGATAAGTCAGTTTGAAAGAACGTTGAACACCGTTTGAGGGTAACTGACTGCATATATGTTAGATGAAGGCATTTGTTAGTTAGTAATTGGTTCGGGGACTGAACGTAAAAGCCCGTTTAGCCGACTTTCTGAGCAGCGTATTACTTGAAACATTTTTAATCTACAACACCAAGTCTCATGATCATCTCGTAAATGAAACACACAGGAAGTATTGGGGAGCAAGCCTCATGACTAAACATGCAATGGACTATCACTTTTCTCTGGGAACTGTTGAACTGTTAATGCAGTTAAAAACCCGAACTCAATGAACCAAATATAGTGTTTCCTCAAGAAAAATCATTCGACAAAGAACACTCCAGTCTAGAAAATATTTTCATCAGGTGCAAATTCTCCATCCGGTGGTGCTATCGAAAAATAAAACTAACTTCTCTAAAGCGCACGGAAAACATTTCACTAAAGTTTGAAGTGAGTTCACTTTCTTCTAGGAGGAAACGTTACAGTAGCTTGTCGAACCAAACCTGACTTCCCTAGACACTGATCCTCGGTGGACTGACAACGTACCTGGATTCATTGGCGACCCGTTCGCTTACATCAATCCGGTATGTTCAAACCTAATTTATAGTCGACTGAGAAACATGACTTGTTCAGCAGTGGTTTGTTTTCCGCATCACTCCGGACCTCCTTCAGCAGATGTTTCCTGGGCTCTTTGAAAAATGCATCTCAGGCGTGACTTCCTATAAATGCACTGAACAAAAATAGTTCATCTGTGAATCTAAGCCGTTGGAAGTATTCATCCAAATGGTACCAATAAAGCACGAACTAGAAGTCTTTCTACCCGAGAACAAAGCCCACTTGATCTAATGCGGTTGAATTGCAGTAAGTGTAACGTCGACTGGTTTTCGGTCGGTTTTTAATCTCTTTTTCCAAACACCGTATAACAGTTCATCTCCGCGTATGATGAATATGTCACAGTCGCAGCAAGTTGTGAGCAAATGTCCATCGCTAGTTTTTTTTCCTATGGGGGTCCATTACACCTCGACATACCAAGACCAGTATTGATGAGATCGTCATATTAACCATCATTAACTGTCCGGTTCAAGGGCTCTAACGAAGTAAGTTTTACCATCTCCACAAATCGCACTCATGGCTGTCGAAACCCGAGGACTAAACTACACTCTGCTTTAGCTATCCTCGAATGTTGTTCCCTATTGAAGTGACTGTCGCATACACTGTGCTTCCTGACAAATGTGCTATAAATTTAGATTAGGCGTCGAACTCACTTAAGGCATATTTACATATTACTTTACTTGGATGTAAATAGTGGAACTTTGCAGATTTGATGTTATTCAGCAGAGGACGCTTGCTTAAGGCTCATTTTGAACTAGTTTAAGGTAGGTTAGAATGGTCGGCAACTTTTGCACACGATACATTTGGACATCCATTCACCTCAATCGAGACAGGTTACCGGAGCATACTACCAGTCTGTGCTCCACTAAGCTGTTAACACAAACAGATAGGCTATTAAGACTCTATCAGCACCCATTATTTTGGAACCGCAACCAAGAACAACGTCTTACAAAGTGGCGAGGACATGCACTACTGACGAGCTCTAATGGGAGCGAAACTCGAGTCTAGTGCTTCTTTTCGAAAGACACCGGCTGGCTGGAAAGTCTATCTGAATGCGAACGCTGCGATCAAATATGAGTGATGGTCAACTTGAAAAGTCTTACAAAGTATTGAGCTAAGGAATAAACTTCCGTAACCCTCTTATTCCAGTATTTCAAAGCTCTCATAATAGAAAGCGGTGGTGATTATGCTTTTTAATCACAATTGCGGAATAAGCACCATAGACAGTATTCTGAGAAAGCTTAGCTTCAGATGTACTTCAAGTCGTTTGCCACTNCCTGATGTTAATTATCACAAAGATAAGCACGCCGAACTTGCACTAACAAACTGGCAGCACATATGACGGCGTTATTTGAATTTAATAAAAAAGAGTTCTTTCAGTCAGTTGGCGTCAGTCAGAGAGACCAGTGAATCATCGTTCAATGTACCGAATCGCATCCTTTTTCACAATTGTCAGTGATTCATTTGAAGAAGAATGTCCATTCAGTTTGGAAAATAAGTTTTCATTAGCACGTGGGAATAATCGATTCCGTAAACCCGGTTAATTTAACTATCACTTTTATACAGCTTTTCCATTTTTTCATAGACAATTTGTGCGAAGCCACCTATTCGTCTATTGTCCTGATTGACTTGTACACGGAGGTTTTAGGTCCTGTTCTGTTTTGAGTGAATATTCGACAACTAGAGTGCAATAATCCACTGATCATAAGTTTGCACTTTTTACATTATTCAGAGGAGCACCAATGCACAGTACTGGTGAATAACCGAATGACCAAAAGCTTATTGCCAGTACTGGCCGTTCGAGTGGAACCGAAGTTAAAAGTGAGCCATCATCAGGATCAGTTAACAGTTGTAGGTAATTCGTGGACTCTGCAATTAACTGCACTCTAATCAGATCACCGGACATCTGACTGTCATATACTCGGCTAATTATTGCAAGAAACTGATTCTGAGCATAGTCTTTCCAGACCGCCGATTCCATAGGTCCAATGCCTGTAAATTTATATGACCAATAAGTTGGCAAGTCTTGAAGGCTGTTTGTCTCTGCTGACTTTGGAATTACGACGAGATATCATACACCAAATCTAGCTGACATAAGGTCAACGATTAATAGGATTCCTTAGAAGTTGCTAACCACACCTCTATAATAGTAATCATGAAAAGATTGCGCTAGGTTGGATAGAACATGTGGGGAGTTGAAGTGTCCGCTTTGTGTACTATACTATATTTGGAGTAAATATTGTAGTTTTCCCTATGCACTGTTCACGTCCAGAAAAAAAGATTCGTTTAAACCCCCTTAAATAGGCTGACTGAGATCACTTATCGGGTCGTATATTAGTAGCTCGAGGAGATGTCTTGATAGACAGAAAGGAGTTCCACAAGTTTTGGTCAATAAAGTTATCGCTTGAATCCGGTAGATGGTAGTCTTAATTTGTTTAACATTGCCGTTATTTGAAGAGCTGCCATTACATTCTCATTGAATTAACCATGAAAAAAGAGTCACCCAATCCATTTTTATAGGCTTTATATATGAATTGTTTGGGGTCTTAACGCAGCTAGAGAGCATTTTATGTATTTTCCAGATCTGAGCTATAATTACAATTATTACTCCTGACTGAGTATTGTGACATCTATTTTTGTAAAGTACTGGATATCAATATTGTGATCTTTTAGTCGAACTTACTGATAGATAAGTGACATGATATAGAAATAATTTTGTTTATATTGAGTCATCTCTGTGCGTGTTAGGAAGTTGTCAATGAAACTCTTGTTCATTTGACTGTTTAGACCGATCTCAACGTGCAACAAATTTATTCACAAAATACCTGTCTAAAGAGCCTATGTGTACAGCTTCTGTTATTACAGATTACGAACCTAAGGTGTTACTGTTGTACGCCTTTGAGTTCTAATAAGTGAATTCAAGGAAAGATACACTCCACATATTGCTTATGATCATTTCGTTGGAATTCGGTTTATTAAAAACGTATTTGATAGTTCGAAAGAACAGAACCAACCCATGCCTTCTGAACAAATGTCCTACACTCACGTGATCAAGAATCTGAGCTGATCTATTGCAATTTATCCGTTCAAGCAAATTCACAAGTACTAGATTAGAAAAAACTGAGACAAATCAGTGAAATCAGCATCTGAATAAGGGTGACGTGAAAGATTTTGGACTGTCATGTAAGATTACCTTTTACGGTGTTAAAATCTAAAGTTTGTTTCCATATATGTGATCAAGTTTATGTTATTGCGGTCTTCAACCGGAATATATCGATTCATACTCTAGTTCTACGGAGATGTTAAACCAAATTGGTAACATCTGAATGACCCTAAGCAAAAACAAGATAATTACGTGACAAAACCGGCCATGGTGGTATTTTTGGTAATAACGGTTGGCTGGAAATAACCAGTACACGTTTGAAAACTCATGGTTTTGATAGCTAAAATTATAGTTGAAATTCCTGTGTACAGATTTATTGCAAATTGACTTTGTAAAAAGGAAAGTCGGTTGCTAAAACTACAAAAAACAAATTCGTATGGAATTCAGAGAAAAGACTGCATGAGAACCACTTAATTTTGAGGCTGTTCATCCCCATCAAACGTAATTGTCATAACAACACTTTGTAATAAACGTGACCGAAAAAATTAACGAACGTTGTTAATTTTAGATGAGTACCACAAAAGCCTGCACAACGAAATGGTGTTTTGTGCTTTGCGATAGAAAAAGTTGACGGTTTGCACGGAACACTCATTAGACCAGTGTAAACATATGAAATAGAAATCCAACACAAGTTATCGACTAATAAACGAACTATCGTGAAAAATAGCAGTGAAACAAGGAGTTCCCTTGATCCATCTAATCAATAACAAAGGAAGACATAAAGTGCGGGATGGTGCTGTTTCGTTTAACTTTTTTCAGTGACGAATTTGAAATATTTCATTTTGTACAACATGACGGTAGAAACAGTAAGAACGGGCACCCTCCGAGTTTCACGTGAGACAAGTAGGTGTTATCATTCTGAAGGCAGGCAAACTAACTGAGTGAGCAGTTTGTGCACAAATGAAACCAAACAACCATTATTACTACTTTGGATAGGGCGAGCAAAATTAAGATTTGGCTATGCAATAACACACCAACCGAGCTGATCAAACATATCAATGAAGCAAGATGACTGTTCACATTTTGATCATGAACTGCTAGATAGAAGAATAACGTTTATTCCCGTTACTATGGAAAAGTCCACGAACATTGCAAACTATCGGCAGAATGGAACAATGATTCCCCCACTCAGACCACCTTTAGCTGTTAACTTTGAACAAAGGTGATCTGAAAGTAAGCCTCAGGAAACATTACAAACAAAATTGAATACACTCATAATTTCGCCAAAAGAAGAAAGGGGCTTCGTTTCAGCTGTTTCCTAATCACTTAATTTACAGATGGAATGATTTTTAGCATATATCATAGAGCGCAGCCCATAATTACTTACGACATTTATAGTGACTGGTGAGGTGGGCTAACAGTAAGGAGACGAAGTAGTTACCCACTATCACGGGACATGTGTTAGCTCACTGTTAACCGTGGATCCCATGCTAAATGTTCAGCAACCCAAGTCGTAGCATACGTGTTCGTTTTAATAATTTCTGGCACTTCTAACTTTAAACTGTTACCCAATTCTTTCGGGTCTAAAAAAGGTGTATCATGTAAAGTTCAGTTTGTAGCGGACATTTCTGATCGATTAACGCAGGTCAGACGGAAACTTTTTATCAGATACATTAAAATCTTTCAACAAGAAACATGTGACCTTTTCAGTTATTATGTAACATAACAGATCTAACTCCTACAGGTATTTTTCTCACTTCCAATTAGAAAGTATCCAGAATGAACTTGCCGTACAACTTTCCTGATAATTTTGGTTAAGCAAAGAGTAATGCTGTCAACACTGGACATGTTTATTATTGATTAGCATAACTATAAAAAATAAAGCATTTTGTCAGGGCGAACACAAAGCTACTTGGATAGTTTTACACTTTAACATTTGTTTATGCACAGGCTTTTTGAAAGTATGCCGTGCTTCGCTTTCGTAAGAAATCTTTCTAATCATATTCCAGGCGAAGAAGTAGGTGGCAAAATCGTAGACTTTTATGCACTGTTTTCTACCCAAGTTTTTTCATGCTCGTCAAATTCTAATCATTGCTGACCAAAGGCATAGCATTATGGATTACAATCACGTCCATAGTAGGAGTAGGTCAATAATATTTCGACATCAGTATGCTTGTTAAATGTACGAAAACAGAACCCGGCCTTCTAGCTATGAAGTAATGCACGGGAAGAGTAGAACCGTAAACAAATTCGTCCTCTCAAAGAGGTTGCTCCCAAGTGAGATCGATTTCTTTCGTTTTCACGCAAGCCAGCGAGTAAGGTATTGCCTATAGTATTCAAACACTTACCACCCTTGACTGTAATGATCTCCACTTCTTTCAGGTTTGTTACTGGTCAGAAGGTACATATCCAAATCACAGTGATCAATAAAAAACATGATACAATCAATACGCAGCGAAATTTCGAACAGACTAACAAGAACTGAGTGATTGTCGGGCGTTATTGAGCGTTCAACATGGTTCATTCTTGATAGCAATCTGAAATCGGTGACAGTGAATACACGACAAGGTTTGACCTTGTTCAGTTTTGTGTAGCAAACCACACTAAACTGTACAACACAGAAGACTGTCCACACAGGCTGACTGGAGACGGAAGCATAAAAGAACGACCGCACATTTGCAGTTGATTTAGAGGGCACTCTCATGAAGCTTAGAATTCACCAGCGTGGTTGGTACCCATAAGCTTAGGCTGTTAACTGTGTGACGAAGATACTTCAAAGTGCTTAGTAGGACTAGACCGATTTTCCGACCCATCCTGGTTACTGTTTTCCTACTTATTGTGTTGCAGTTAGTCTGACGGTTGAACATAGAAAGCAAATCAAATTTGCTACTCTGACTACCTAGTGACTTAAGTGGGTATTTTTCAACAAAGAATAATCTTTGATTATATTTCAAATCCATTATGAGATGAACTTTACGACACCACATTGCTCTACAGAGTGGTTATTGTATACCAGTTAGAATAAACTAGTGAACAAGGCGTATTCCTTGTTAGTATCTGGATAATCTCGGCTTAAGAAGGTTTTTCAATCGTAATAATTGTCTAGTTTGTAATAGACAAGCAACTAGAATTCGCACAATGAAAAATTTCGAAATAAAAAGAAACTGTGAACAATGACGCATTAATGCAATTTTGGGAAATGGTTATAACCTTTCTACCAAACAAAATGAACACGTAATTGTAATCTACGGAAGTGGTACACAAGAAACCTGACCGAACTGCTTGCCGTTTATCTAACATACTATACTCAAGACTATCTGACCATAGTGCAAATTACCTTTGAGCAAACTATGTCGTTTGGATACGTGCAACACTAACGAATCACATCTCGTAATGACCGGTAACATTAGTCTTAGCAAGGTGGAATCCTTCCTCATCAAGTATAACAAGTAACCAACTTGTTGAGGTGAGAGTGCACTTGTTTTCAAGTAGGAGGTGTTGTTCTAACTGTCATTCGTTTCTGTTTCGGGCAAGCTTTTCTCAAGCCAAAACAATTTTTTCACTGATCTGCTTCACGAAACCCGTTAAAACGAGCTACGTAAATTGCACGCGTAGTGAGAAATGGCGTGTCGTTTGGGTAATGTGAAAATCAAAATGAACTTGTTGTGACTGTAATTGTCTTCAACTCTGTGTATTTTCTTCATCATCCGAACCAGACATACGAGCTTGTAAACTTGTTTTATTGTGATTAATCATGTTAGTATATAATGGTAGAGTGTTAACCATTGGTTGCAGAAATCGTCCGAATATTTCTTCTGCGACAAACTGGTGATAACCCCCACATTTTTATCCGAAGCCACAAAAAACGTGTACAAATAGACATGTGGAAAACTTGGCTAATTACATAGCAGACTGCAGTACACAAGTTAATCACCCGGGATCAAAATGTTGGATGCTGGTTCCGGCCGTTCCATATACTTTACAACCAATTCAGTAAAAAAAACCCGTGATTCTTTTTGTTAGACATCGCCAGTAATGCATAGTCTTGCGGCAGTCATGCGACTTGGAGATATATACTTATTCATGTTATCCTGATTTGGACAGCTTTCAAAAACAGTAGTATCTAACCTTAGTATATGACAGAATGTGGTTATAAAGCACTCGCATGAAAGTGTGGTTGAGATATATTGGTTGATCAAATGTCGTCCTGGCAGATTGTTTGTAAAAAATCAATACCATCTTTTCATTGAAAATACATGTAGGAAGTGCAAAAAGATTATTAAAGATTGCTCGGATTCTAATTGGAAAACTTCAGTTGAACTCATCCACTCACGGCTGGAAACGAGTCGACTTATAAGAACGAGCACCAGTTGTTGCTGTCTACATTCAGAAGGAACTACTGCTATGCATAGCCCAGAATAAGTGTTGCCAAATCGTGTTCCAGAACTGTTGTAATTAATGCGGACACTTGGGCCGATTTTTGGGCAAACAACTTCTAGTAATTACTTCAAGGTTTGTCAAAGTGGTCGTTGGTTCTTTCGTATTTCACCGGAAAAACTAATATTTTATCGACGATTGTACACGCACAGCCGCCACAACGCACAACCGGCGAGAAAACTAGTTAATCATCACAATCCTTGACAAGGCATGTACAAATATACGTTTGGATCTGAGGAACAGCCAATCAAGCGTTTCAATCAGCTGTTTGTTAGTGTCTGTTTTATTTACTCCTGAAGAAACTTTCTAATGATACTTGCTGGTCAGTGTGCTTAAACCGTACATGTTTGTAGATAAATAACACAATTTTAGCAAACTTGTGCCGTTAAAGAATTCCGACCTTATTTAACTATATTTTAATCTACTAGTACCATGTGAGGCATAAAAGCGAGCTCAACGTTTTGCCAAGCTAAACGGATCACATGTAACAGGTTATTGTTTGAGACTAACAAAAATTTGTTAACATTTCCGACGAAAATTTAAAACTCCATCGATAGAATTATGTGAAATACAGTTACTTCTGGTGCCATATAGCGGTAATTGTTAAGAACAGTATCAAAGTATTGTTGATTATCAGTAAACATAGTTCGCTTCATCCAGTCACATTTAGTCCACCGTTATCTACATTACCGTACGCGGCTGGTGTTTGATTTCTTGCTGACCTTGTTTTATCTTCCTAACATAATGGGTCTAGCCTGGTTCCTACATACTTCGATCGGTCTAGATAGGAAGGCTTGTCTCGAAATATCTAATTAACACCCAAACGTTTTCTCAATCATGTGCCCCCAGAGGCACAGGTATTTTGTTGGTTGAAAATCACAAGGTTTTTGTACAATGCTGAATTTAGATTAAACCTGACGCACACGAAATTGTACTTGTGGGGTACATGTGGGACCATATCGGCTACTGGCATATGTGAAAATGAAGGTGTAACTTCTAGTTACACAATTGTGAACGTTTTGCCAAGAGGTTTCACCTCATCTTTGAAGGGTAGAACACATCTGTAAAAAATGTGCACTTTGTGAACAGTCGCGTCGGATGCATTAAAGTACACTGGGGTATCCGGTATTTCTGCTGGGTTTTGTTGGTGAGTACATACGCTGAGAATAATACTAGTTGTATCAGCAAAACGTTATTAACTTAAGGAAACAATGAGCAAACACCGAAAAGTGTACTTAGTTCGTCCTTGAACGTTTGGATGTAGGGGGAGGTCAACAAATGAAGTTAATTTGAAGCTACTCTCACACCGTTAATGCTCAGGGGTTCCGGCAACCTGAGAGGCCATTGAGTAAACTTGAAATAGACTAAGTAGACAATCGATTTCATAACCTGTACACATTATATCTTTCTGAAGAATAACGTTACCAAACTTATCAGGTGACGGATTTTGTAATTCCCTGTTACTAATTTAATCAACAATTAATCACAGTATACACCCACCGTTGACCATTCAAATGCAGTGCCGGAATATTCTGTGATGCCACGATTAAAACATGTTCCGACCTCAGGTTTTTAGACCACCTTTTGCATTGTCCTGTAAATATTATCATATAGACGGCTAGAAGCGTTATTCATGCCTGTATAAATGCTTGCGGTTTTTGAAAGACTTGTTACAGCCCTGTGGTAGCTAATTCAAGTAAGCAACAATAAATTCCATGGAACTTTGGGTGAACGGTACTTTGCTTGACCGGAGCAAAACGTCGGTGCAGACTAACATCTGGGCCCTTGTTTTTGAGCAACTAAATCAATAACCGAGTTCTCCAGGCCTGGCACACAATGAATTTTACGTATTTGACTAGTGAACAGAAAAGGTCACACGAGAGGCACATTTGAGGTAGAAGGCCGTAACCTGAAGTTCACCGTTGAAAAACATTTGTTACTCAGAAATTAGTAAACAAATGAACCGGGCGCGTTATTAGTGGTACAGATTATGCTGGAAAAACTTACTAATTCATTACCTGCCACGATTAAAACATGTTCTGGCCTCAGGTTTTTAGACCACCTTTTGCATTGTCCTGTAAATATTATCATACAGACGGCTAGAAGCGTTATTCATGCTTGTATAAATACTTGCGGTTTTTGAAAGACTTGTTACAGCCCTGTGGTAGTTGAAAACATTCTCCGAGATTCAGTCATCCACTGGGGTGTTACAGATGGCCATACCGAATTGCAATCTTTAAAGTATTTTTGTTGACTAGATTTATACGTCAAAAGTACAGTACATGCGATTATAGAAGAAACTCAACAACCTCAGTCTCACTGTAAGCAGCGTTTATACAAACAAGTGCAGTTGACTAGCTAAGTTCAGTATAGCCTTCATTGAACTTCATTATTGTGAGTGCAATTGTACGGTAAGCCTAATGCTGAGTCTTCAAAAGTCTTTTGATAAATTATGGAAAGACATTTCCGCATAGTTGATCGATATACACAGCTCGCCATTTATTTCGAAATACATTCAGTTTTGTCTGAAACCTCTCACAATTTTCTCCCTAAATAAAAGCTCGTAAAAAAGATGCGATAAAAATTTACACAAGAAAAAGGGCTATTGCTAACGGCAATGTTTAGATCTGACTCAAAATAATCTAACTTGCCACGCAGTAAGTCCTCCTAACTGCTATTTTGAATCACCGGGAATTCCGTCACTTCAGGTTGGTTCTTTTGTACAGAAGGCTATCGAACGTCCATTAGAAGCCAATCATTTCGCTGATTCGACAGGATTGTTGTACTTTGATGTAGCAACGGTCACCGATCGCTCGCGGTCACGAGGGCACGGCTGATTTCTTGTGATTAGCCTCAACAGGTTGCTCAAAAAGCTATTCACTACGTCAATGAAGGTGTTGTGGTTTTAAAATACTCCCATTCTGCAATATTTCATAATTCTGTATGTGAGTTGTAATGCCTATGTTATGTGGTGCGCTGCTAAAGAATGTGAAAAATGAAACTGCTGAAAGATACTGGCTTTTAGTCTAGTGTTCAAGCATACGAACAGTACCTGAAGTATTTGTTTGGATGAAGTGAAATAGTGAGATTGTACGCTCAAAACTATGTGGGAAATCACCATGATATGTAGGCCTTCTGCTCCCATGTATTGACTGAATTCATCCGCGTTCTTTCAACCTATGTACCACTCATCCTCGTGTCGGACTAACATATACAGTTAATAAGTTTAAATGCATGTGCATCAGAATGGGACTGGCATTGCTATCTGCCAAGTCTTAGAAATTCCAGTAAGGTGGAGAGAATGTTTCTGGAACGACTAAGCGTCTACCATTTAAATACTGTTTGTATGTCACTCGTAGCGAAAAGGAAAGAACTGATGACAGCAAACCGGTGTGAAAGGAAGACTGTGAACTCAAACACCTTCCGTACGTTAGCTTTCACGTTCTTGCAAAAATTATGCCCGTATGTGCAAGTACGAGGGTACATGTGCGTGCTGATATCCATACAATGTACCAAAATGTTTACCTTACCTGGACATACACCTGGACGTACACTCATAATCAGCCGCCTGTGATGAGTGATTTAAAGTCGGGCTTGAGTGGCCGTGTCCGCGTGAACACACACACACACACACACACACACACACACACGACAGACACGGAAGTCTGTGCGGCCGCTGTACAATGAACCATTCACTTTGGTGATAACGACACTACACTGATGACATTATTGACAAGGGAACCAGGGAGAGCCGCTGATGTCGGCTGCCAGTGAGCTTCAGCTCCAACCTTCGAATCGGAGTGTCAAGGACAGCAGAGTGTGGGTATGTTTGCACGTATGCGGACACGGCGGTATCTGCTTGTTCTGTGACCATAGGAACGGACAGAATGACGACTGACAAGTTAGTCGACCATACTCCTAAACATGCTGCATCAAACTGACTGTGAAAAGGTTCAGTTAAGTTGATCACACTGATGCCGTACGTCAAACGCTGTGCGCAGAATCCTGCGGAAAGCGGTAGACAGACCGGAAACTCACTAAGCTAGATCGATAATGTATGTCTTTTATTAGTTGATTAACCATTGGCCGGTGGTGTTATCTGACATGTATACTTTGTACGGTCCGTGTGAAAAGAGTACTTGAATTGCACGGTTCGAATCGTTTAGATTTATTACGAAAGTAACAGCGGAGTGACTTTTTCTCAAACTATGGGGAATAAAAGTCTCCCTGGGTCTTAAGTTAACACGAAATTTCTGTCTTAGTGGTACGTAACCCTGTGGGCTCATTTAGTTAGAATCGACTGTACCAATAAGACACTAAGAAAGGTATTACTAATAATCAGCGTGAGAGATTTATGAATTTAGATGAGACCCAATAGTGAAAAGTTAACGTTTCAACTGGATTCGAACCAGCGACAGACACAGCATGCCTCAACGCACCGAGCGCCCCATCAGCTGGGCTACGAAGCCCCACCAAGGGCCCAGAAATGTCATATTTGGACTCCGTTATTCACCCGTCCCACCGTCTTATATGGAATCCACTAAATCATCTGGTGGACTTCATATGAGATGTCATCGTGGAATCGATACCACCTGCTCTGTCCTGTTGGTTTGTTCCAAGCACACGTGTAAACGCGTGTAAATCACTATTAACTCCGTAGCAGTGATGGATAAGCGCAGGCGTCCTTTGGTTTCGGTCACTGTGACAGGCTAATCCGAATCGGATGCCCCCAACCAACTCGGCAGTCGATACCATATCATTTTTCCTAAGTTGATTGGTACGACACAAGTCCACCAAGTCCCCCTTGCTCAACAAAAGCAGTTTTAATGAATTGGCGGCCTGTACCTTTGGTCAAGTGTTCTTTACGTGACCCACTATCAAGGAACTTAGAAGTGGCATGCAAGAAGGAAGTCACTTTTTAATTGGTAAGTCGTTGGGTATGTTGAAAACAGTGTGTGATGTAAACAAGCAGTAATCACAGCGTTTATATCCTCACTGTGATCGTGTTTATTGTCTCAGCACATCCACTGAATGTATGGCACCATTGTGATACTGATAAGTCAGTTTGAAAGAACGTTGAACACCGTTTGAGGGTAACTGACTGCATATATGTTAGATGAAGGCATTTGTTAGTTAGTAATTGGTTCGGGGACTGAACGTAAAAGCCNAATTCGGCCAAGGCCTCGCCTTTGTAGGCTAGCGTCATGTAACAGACTACTTTTCTGCAGATAGAAGCCTAACTTTTGGTTCTGTCAGTTCCATACGTTTATCCACGAATTTTACAGCATAAGCGTTCTCCGCGAGTATCCGCCGTAAAAAGACCAGTTCTGTTCCAATCATGTCATCAGTACATATCCACATAGCTCTGTGTGTTAAACTACGGACGAGGTTTCTCTTCTGAAATCATGTCATCAGTACATATCCTCATAGCTCTGTTTTAAACTACGAACGAGGTTTCTCTTCTGTCTGGGCGGTACCTAACTGGAGAAGTGAGTACACTGGCCGTTCCAATTCCCTTTCATGTGGATACCCTCTGAGATGAACGATCTGCACGACGATTCACTGCCACGTCCAGAAAGGATATTCGTCCATCTTTCTCGGCCTCAAGTGCAAAGTTGAGATTAGGATGTGCCTTGTTCGCTTCCGCGAATAGACTGTCTAGATCCATAGTTTCATCAACCACACAGATGATGTCGTCCATGTACCTCTTGTAGAGAGCGCTATTGTCAATAATCTCACGTGGCGTAGTTCTTTCTAACATTGCCATGAAGATATCTGCTAACAGTGGGCCTAACTGTGACCCCATCGCAACGCCGTCCTTCTGACGGTACCTTTTTCCATCAATCTGAAACTGTACATTCTGCGTGCAAGTTAATATCAGCTGCTTGAACGTGTCTTAGGGCAAATCCACATTTAAACCTTCGGAACGAATATAACCGCTTATATATAACTGTTTACAACAAATTTTTCTCCGAGTCATTCCCAATTTACACGTTCAAGCAATCAGGTGTAATCCCCACCGATTTATGATATGACTGTTTCCCAGAGTGAGGTTCTTTCTCTGTCCGTGTGAACCCCATGGTATGGTATCTAGATACAGACAACCTTGATGATGCCCTCCTTCTTCCTCTTGTGGGATAGATTTATGAAACATTCCGGTTGAGTTAAAACGTTTTTGTCGCTCACCACCTGAAAATATATTTGCGTTTATGTTACCTTCTTGAAAAACCACACCACCCGCATCTTTTATTGATTATCCTCAAATATAACTTAAAAACTAAGCTTTCCGTGGAATTTTAGACTGAATTAGGTATCATATTGAGCAACAGTTCCAGGCAATTCGCCTGGACTAACCGTACACAAATTATGGTGAGGAAACCCGGGCTCTGTGTTTCACGTCCAACTTTGTTATCCCTCTGTTCTGAATGGATTCATGTTCTTTCAGTGGTTATTTTCTTAGATTACTTAGCAAAGATTTTGAACTTTTATGGATCCACCAGAAGATTTTCTAGCAATGGTGTTAATCATCCTCTTATTTTCATTGAATTTATTAATTTAACGTTGTAAACCGTGTAATTCATTTGCTACTGAAATTCTGATCGATCATGAACATCCTCCTCACTCAGGGCCTGATAAATTTTTAACACTGTCCCCAACTAGGTCTCGTTAAAAATCCGTCTGACTCAAAATCCGTGCTCGCAGTTCTTATGTTATTCCATAAGTAACACGACTTCTTATTTATCCCGCATTTTGGCGTATAAATTAACCGCGAAACTTATTGTATCGGACATAGGTGTGAGTATGTAAAGGCTGCCCATTTACTACTTGAGGTGCATAAAGCAATTCCTGGACTTGATTTGAGAGATCGGTTGAAAGTAAAATCACTTCCAAGACTTAAATGGTTTGTGATTGGTCTGTTTACCAACTAGGCCAGAGACGGATGATGCGACCCGTAGGTTAACTTGCACAGCAGGTGCAAGGGGTTATAAGAACTTTTGCTGTAGACTGTGACTTGCTGATTAGATCACAATGATGGAACCTATTACAATTAGCCGTATGTATTTGATAGTCTTTCCAAACACACGAATTTATGGAATAAGTTGTTGAAGACCGAAGTTTGACTACCCAACATATCTTCGTATACCTCCCGGGCTGTATGTTTTCGCCCCAACTTTGATACACGAAGGCAAACACGTGTGTATGTGACAAAGAGACAAAAACAGAGAGATTCACCGGACACATATGGTGTAGACTCTCAAAGTCAAACAGGTTTTCCCTAAGTTACCCCTGTGGACAGATGTACGTTTTATTGTCACATCTGCCGCGTACCGAGATCTAACTTATTACGAAGTACGTCCCTAGATGATCTGCCCTTACGAATGCCCGCAATAACACAGACATACAATTATGTGTGATTTTCCCAAATTAACCAGATGTTTCAAACATTCGTAAAGCTTTTCAGACTACCAAAACCAGCCTAATAAAACCATATTATGAACACCAAACAAAACCCCACTTTTCTTACTGTTTGACTGAATTCGGAACTTTACACTTGCGAATGTCGTTTAATACGAACGCCTACCAGACTACAATATAAAATAATACATCCAGGGCAACTACAACCAAACACTCTCCAAGAAGGTTTCTATCAGTACGTTGGGTTTTACAGAACCCAAAGCAAATAACGCACATTCCAAAGTTTGTTATTATGAATGTTATAAAATGCCCCACATGGCATCCCTCTACTTCGTTAGTAAAAATTTACACTGTAAGGTAAGCATGTTCTCATAAATCACCTTTTAATTTCTTCACATACCGAAACTTTGGGGTGATGTACGCGAACAGATGACCATCAGCTTGGAAAGCAATGAGTACCGTCCACTTCTTGTCCTGAATACCATTGGTTTTATCGGAATAATTGTGTAGCGCCGAACTTTTTAAATTGGAATTACTCAATACGGAAAAAACGGTAGTGAATAACTTCTTCTATTCTGAGATTAGATGCATTCGTTTGGTTGGAGACGGTACTTTTGTTTCGTATAAAGCAAATTTCCACCTTAGAGGCCACGAGATGCTCACTGCGCGTGACATGCAAACCGGTATGTAGACCGGCTATGAGTAGACTGTTCAAAGCTATGGACGACAGTATTTACATCAATTGGATTTGAACTCGCAACCGTGCTCATAAAGTTTGAACGTCGTTATCCGTGATTTTTTACGAGCTGCACATGAAACCTAACTTAAAACACATGATTTTTGCGTACAAATAATTTGTTTAACATTGAAGCAGACAAAATTCTCAGCTACTTACGTGCTGTTAGTTTACTACCAGTGGGTCACTACACTTTTAAATTACTAGTAAACTAGCAACTTTAGCATAAATAGCACAGCTGATCGCAGCTTTTGCATTAACACAGACTTTTATCCAGCCCGTCTGAAAAGTGTCACACCACTTCATTCTTGTTTGAGCTCGTCAGTAATTCACACCTCTGCCACGGCCACGATTTGGACTCCAGCTAAGTCGGCACAAACCACCTAATTTGACCAATAGGCTATTGAGTATGCGTTAAGTAAAACCGAATTATCAGATGCAAAAGGTCAACCAAATTTGCTTGTGAGTAATGCTCAGGTTGGCCAACCGCTTCGACAGAAGACACAGTAAATGTCCTGTTAGTTTCATTCGATGACCCTGGACTAGGATTTCGCCTCAAGTTTATACCAGTGAAATCAGTAAACTTGCTGAACGATGTTTTGTTTACTGGTAGGAAGTAGGATTTAACAGGAGATTTAGTGTACCTACTGACAGGACGAGCAGACAATATGAGCAAGCATATGTGGCTGAGTTTACATATGATATTCCACTTGCGCCTAATATGGTGTCACGGGCGCAGCAACCAACAAGATGCTTCATGAAAGTGTACCCTGAGTTCCAATCACGGTCTTAACAAGGATATGCGCTAATAACGAATTTTAACAAGAAAGAAACCTGCGTTTGATACCTTTTTTGGGGTGGGGGACTGACTGAAAATTTCATAGGAGTGCGGATGCTGCGGTCAGCTTCGAACTATATGCAATGTAGATTCTGAAATACGCTCGACTTTGCCAATGTTCAACTGTCACTGATATACAGATTGGGAATAACACAACGTTTCGAGCAAGTTGTAATACTCAACGTTTCAACCACCTCGGGTGGCCTTCCTCAGGAGTGTTGTCACTGTTTACAGCACGCGTTTTGCTTTGCTCCATAGTTGGAATGTTTCAAACCGACTATCTTCCAACAAATCCGGAATCTGCTGTGCATAAGCAAGACAAACTCGGAAATTTCGGACACACAGGAACACATTTTGTTTGCTGAGGTAAAATGACATACATCACGAGCTTGATCTTCACAGTTTCAGCTGAGGAAATGTGCTCTGTTAGACCAGACAAGTTTTAGGCTAGTTTTTCAATTCAATTTAATCTTACAAAATATGTAATGGGTATTTTTCGCCTGTTAATGAACGGTGCTCATCTGTTTTCTTCAGAATTATCAGTTTGCAGTCCGTTCTTTCCCGCGCATCATCAAATTATTCTGTAGCAAGTCGCTGCATTCCAAGCAATCAAGCCAAATTAGCTTATGAAAATGGTCAGTGGCAAACGACTTGAAGTACATCTGAAGCTAAGCTTTCTCAGAATACTGTCTATGGTGCTTATTCCGCAATTGTGATTAAAAAGCATAATCACCACCGCTTTCTATTATGAGAGCTTTGAAATACTGGAATAAGAGGGTTACGGAAGTTTATTCCTTAGCTCAATACTTTGTAAGACTTTTCAAGTTGACCATCACTCATATTTGATCGCAGCGTTCGCATTCAGATAGACTTTCCAGCCAGCCGGTGTCTTTCGAAAAGAAGCACTAGACTCGAGTTTCGCTCTCATTAGAGCTCGTCAGTAGTGCATATCCTTGCG
>QNGE01000389.1:22736-134635 GCA_008508345.1 Paragonimus westermani
GTGTGTGTGTGTGTGTGTGTGTGTGTTCACGCGGACACGGCCACTCAAGCCCGACTTTAAATCACTCATCACAGGCGGCTGATTATGAGTGTACGTCCAGGTGTATGTCCAGGTAAGGTAAACATTTTGGTACATTGTATGGATATCAGCACGCACATGTACCCTCGTACTTGCACATACGGGCATAATTTTTGCAAGAACGTGAAAGCTAACGTACGGAAGGTGTTTGAGTTCACAGTCTTCCTTTCACACCGGTTTGCTGTCATCAGTTCTTTCCTTTTCGCTACGAGTGACATACAAACAGTATTTAAATGGTAGACGCTTAGTCGTTCCAGAAACATTCTCTCCACCTTACTGGAATTTCTAAGACTTGGCAGATAGCAATGCCAGTCCCATTCTGATGCACATGCATTTAAACTTATTAACTGTATATGTTAGTCCGACACGAGGATGAGTGGTACATAGGTTGAAAGAACGCGGATGAATTCAGTCAATACATGGGAGCAGAAGGCCTACATATCATGGTGATTTCCCACATAGTTTTGAGCGTACAATCTCACTATTTCACTTCATCCAAACAAATACTTCAGGTACTGTTCGTATGCTTGAACACTAGACTAAAAGCCAGTATCTTTCAGCAGTTTCATTTTTCACATTCTTTAGCAGCGCACCACATAACATAGGCATTACAACTCACATACAGAATTATGAAATATTGCAGAATGGGAGTATTTTAAAACCACAACACCTTCATTGACGTAGTGAATAGCTTTTTGAGCAACCTGTTGAGGCTAATCACAAGAAATCAGCCGTGCCCTCGTGACCGCGAGCGATCGGTGACCGTTGCTACATCAAAGTACAACAATCCTGTCGAATCAGCGAAATGATTGGCTTCTAATGGACGTTCGATAGCCTTCTGTACAAAAGAACCAACCTGAAGTGACGGAATTCCCGGTGATTCAAAATAGCAGTTAGGAGGACTTACTGCGTGGCAAGTTAGATTATTTTGAGTCAGATCTAAACATTGCCGTTAGCAATAGCCCTTTTTCTTGTGTAAATTTTTATCGCATCTTTTTTACGAGCTTTTATTTAGGGAGAAAATTGTGAGAGGTTTCAGACAAAACTGAATGTATTTCGAAATAAATGGCGAGCTGTGTATATCGATCAACTATGCGGAAATGTCTTTCCATAATTTATCAAAAGACTTTTGAAGACTCAGCATTAGGCTTACCGTACAATTGCACTCACAATAATGAAGTTCAATGAAGGCTATACTGAACTTAGCTAGTCAACTGCACTTGTTTGTATAAACGCTGCTTACAGTGAGACTGAGGTTGTTGAGTTTCTTCTATAATCGCATGTACTGTACTTTTGACGTATAAATCTAGTCAACAAAAATACTTTAAAGATTGCAATTCGGTATGGCCATCTGTAACACCCCAGTGGATGACTGAATCTCGGAGAATGTTTTCAACTACCACAGGGCTGTAACAAGTCTTTCAAAAACCGCAAGTATTTATACAAGCATGAATAACGCTTCTAGCCGTCTGTATGATAATATTTACAGGACAATGCAAAAGGTGGTCTAAAAACCTGAGGTCGGAACATGTTTTAATCGTGGCATCACAGAATATTCCGGCACTGCATTTGAATGGTCAACGGTGGGTGTATACTGTGATTAATTGTTGATTAAATTAGTAACAGGGAATTACAAAATCCGTCACCTGATAAGTTTGGTAACGTTATTCTTCAGAAAGATATAATGTGTACAGGTTATGAAATCGATTGTCTACTTAGTCTATTTCAAGTTTACTCAATGGCCTCTCAGGTTGCCGGAACCCCTGAGCATTAACGGTGTGAGAGTAGCTTCAAATTAACTTCATTTGTTGACCTCCCCCTACATCCAAACGTTCAAGGACGAACTAAGTACACTTTTCGGTGTTTGCTCATTGTTTCCTTAAGTTAATAACGTTTTGCTGATACAACTAGTATTATTCTCAGCGTATGTACTCACCAACAAAACCCAGCAGAAATACCGGATACCCCAGTGTACTTTAATGCATCCGACGCGACTGTTCACAAAGTGCACATTTTTTACAGATGTGTTCTACCCTTCAAAGATGAGGTGAAACCTCTTGGCAAAACGTTCACAATTGTGTAACTAGAAGTTACACCTTCATTTTCACATATGCCAGTAGCCGATATGGTCCCACATGTACCCCACAAGTACAATTTCGTGTGCGTCAGGTTTAATCTAAATTCAGCATTGTACAAAAACCTTGTGATTTTCAACCAACAAAATACCTGTGCCTCTGGGGGCACATGATTGAGAAAACGTTTGGGTGTTAATTAGATATTTCGAGACAAGCCTTCCTATCTAGACCGATCGAAGTATGTAGGAACCAGGCTAGACCCATTATGTTAGGAAGATAAAACAAGGTCAGCAAGAAATCAAACACCAGCCGCGTACGGTAATGTAGATAACGGTGGACTAAATGTGACTGGATGAAGCGAACTATGTTTACTGATAATCAACAATACTTTGATACTGTTCTTAACAATTACCGCTATATGGCACCAGAAGTAACTGTATTTCACATAATTCTATCGATGGAGTTTTAAATTTTCGTCGGAAATGTTAACAAATTTTTGTTAGTCTCAAACAATAACCTGTTACATGTGATCCGTTTAGCTTGGCAAAACGTTGAGCTCGCTTTTATGCCTCACATGGTACTAGTAGATTAAAATATAGTTAAATAAGGTCGGAATTCTTTAACGGCACAAGTTTGCTAAAATTGTGTTATTTATCTACAAACATGTACGGTTTAAGCACACTGACCAGCAAGTATCATTAGAAAGTTTCTTCAGGAGTAAATAAAACAGACACTAACAAACAGCTGATTGAAACGCTTGATTGGCTGTTCCTCAGATCCAAACGTATATTTGTACATGCCTTGTCAAGGATTGTGATGATTAACTAGTTTTCTCGCCGGTTGTGCGTTGTGGCGGCTGTGCGTGTACAATCGTCGATAAAATATTAGTTTTTCCGGTGAAATACGAAAGAACCAACGACCACTTTGACAAACCTTGAAGTAATTACTAGAAGTTGTTTGCCCAAAAATCGGCCCAAGTGTCCGCATTAATTACAACAGTTCTGGAACACGATTTGGCAACACTTATTCTGGGCTATGCATAGCAGTAGTTCCTTCTGAATGTAGACAGCAACAACTGGTGCTCGTTCTTATAAGTCGACTCGTTTCCAGCCGTGAGTGGATGAGTTCAACTGAAGTTTTCCAATTAGAATCCGAGCAATCTTTAATAATCTTTTTGCACTTCCTACATGTATTTTCAATGAAAAGATGGTATTGATTTTTTACAAACAATCTGCCAGGACGACATTTGATCAACCAATATATCTCAACCACACTTTCATGCGAGTGCTTTATAACCACATTCTGTCATATACTAAGGTTAGATACTACTGTTTTTGAAAGCTGTCCAAATCAGGATAACATGAATAAGTATATATCTCCAAGTCGCATGACTGCCGCAAGACTATGCATTACTGGCGATGTCTAACAAAAAGAATCACGGGTTTTTTTTACTGAATTGGTTGTAAAGTATATGGAACGGCCGGAACCAGCATCCAACATTTTGATCCCGGGTGATTAACTTGTGTACTGCAGTCTGCTATGTAATTAGCCAAGTTTTCCACATGTCTATTTGTACACGTTTTTTGTGGCTTCGGATAAAAATGTGGGGGTTATCACCAGTTTGTCGCAGAAGAAATATTCGGACGATTTCTGCAACCAATGGTTAACACTCTACCATTATATACTAACATGATTAATCACAATAAAACAAGTTTACAAGCTCGTATGTCTGGTTCGGATGATGAAGAAAATACACAGAGTTGAAGACAATTACAGTCACAACAAGTTCATTTTGATTTTCACATTACCCAAACGACACGCCATTTCTCACTACGCGTGCAATTTACGTAGCTCGTTTTAACGGGTTTCGTGAAGCAGATCAGTGAAAAAATTGTTTTGGCTTGAGAAAAGCTTGCCCGAAACAGAAACGAATGACAGTTAGAACAACACCTCCTACTTGAAAACAAGTGCACTCTCACCTCAACAAGTTGGTTACTTGTTATACTTGATGAGGAAGGATTCCACCTTGCTAAGACTAATGTTACCGGTCATTACGAGATGTGATTCGTTAGTGTTGCACGTATCCAAACGACATAGTTTGCTCAAAGGTAATTTGCACTATGGTCAGATAGTCTTGAGTATAGTATGTTAGATAAACGGCAAGCAGTTCGGTCAGGTTTCTTGTGTACCACTTCCGTAGATTACAATTACGTGTTCATTTTGTTTGGTAGAAAGGTTATAACCATTTCCCAAAATTGCATTAATGCGTCATTGTTCACAGTTTCTTTTTATTTCGAAATTTTTCATTGTGCGAATTCTAGTTGCTTGTCTATTACAAACTAGACAATTATTACGATTGAAAAACCTTCTTAAGCCGAGATTATCCAGATACTAACAAGGAATACGCCTTGTTCACTAGTTTATTCTAACTGGTATACAATAACCACTCTGTAGAGCAATGTGGTGTCGTAAAGTTCATCTCATAATGGATTTGAAATATAATCAAAGATTATTCTTTGTTGAAAAATACCCACTTAAGTCACTAGGTAGTCAGAGTAGCAAATTTGATTTGCTTTCTATGTTCAACCGTCAGACTAACTGCAACACAATAAGTAGGAAAACAGTAACCAGGATGGGTCGGAAAATCGGTCTAGTCCTACTAAGCACTTTGAAGTATCTTCGTCACACAGTTAACAGCCTAAGCTTATGGGTACCAACCACGCTGGTGAATTCTAAGCTTCATGAGAGTGCCCTCTAAATCAACTGCAAATGTGCGGTCGTTCTTTTATGCTTCCGTCTCCAGTCAGCCTGTGTGGACAGTCTTCTGTGTTGTACAGTTTAGTGTGGTTTGCTACACAAAACTGAACAAGGTCAAACCTTGTCGTGTATTCACTGTCACCGATTTCAGATTGCTATCAAGAATGAACCATGTTGAACGCTCAATAACGCCCGACAATCACTCAGTTCTTGTTAGTCTGTTCGAAATTTCGCTGCGTATTGATTGTATCATGTTTTTTATTGATCACTGTGATTTGGATATGTACCTTCTGACCAGTAACAAACCTGAAAGAAGTGGAGATCATTACAGTCAAGGGTGGTAAGTGTTTGAATACTATAGGCAATACCTTACCCGCTGGCTTGCGTGAAAACGAAAGAAATCGATCTCACTTGGGAGCAACCTCTTTGAGAGGACGAATTTGTTTACGGTTCTACTCTTCCCGTGCATTACTTCATAGCTAGAAGGCCGGGTTCTGTTTTCGTACATTTAACAAGCATACTGATGTCGAAATATTATTGACCTACTCCTACTATGGACGTGATTGTAATCCATAATGCTATGCCTTTGGTCAGCAATGATTAGAATTTGACGAGCATGAAAAAACTTGGGTAGAAAACAGTGCATAAAAGTCTACGATTTTGCCACCTACTTCTTCGCCTGGAATATGATTAGAAAGATTTCTTACGAAAGCGAAGCACGGCATACTTTCAAAAAGCCTGTGCATAAACAAATGTTAAAGTGTAAAACTATCCAAGTAGCTTTGTGTTCGCCCTGACAAAATGCTTTATTTTTTATAGTTATGCTAATCAATAATAAACATGTCCAGTGTTGACAGCATTACTCTTTGCTTAACCAAAATTATCAGGAAAGTTGTACGGCAAGTTCATTCTGGATACTTTCTAATTGGAAGTGAGAAAAATACCTGTAGGAGTTAGATCTGTTATGTTACATAATAACTGAAAAGGTCACATGTTTCTTGTTGAAAGATTTTAATGTATCTGATAAAAAGTTTCCGTCTGACCTGCGTTAATCGATCAGAAATGTCCGCTACAAACTGAACTTTACATGATACACCTTTTTTAGACCCGAAAGAATTGGGTAACAGTTTAAAGTTAGAAGTGCCAGAAATTATTAAAACGAACACGTATGCTACGACTTGGGTTGCTGAACATTTAGCATGGGATCCACGGTTAACAGTGAGCTAACACATGTCCCGTGATAGTGGGTAACTACTTCGTCTCCTTACTGTTAGCCCACCTCACCAGTCACTATAAATGTCGTAAGTAATTATGGGCTGCGCTCTATGATATATGCTAAAAATCATTCCATCTGTAAATTAAGTGATTAGGAAACAGCTGAAACGAAGCCCCTTTCTTCTTTTGGCGAAATTATGAGTGTATTCAATTTTGTTTGTAATGTTTCCTGAGGCTTACTTTCAGATCACCTTTGTTCAAAGTTAACAGCTAAAGGTGGTCTGAGTGGGGGAATCATTGTTCCATTCTGCCGATAGTTTGCAATGTTCGTGGACTTTTCCATAGTAACGGGAATAAACGTTATTCTTCTATCTAGCAGTTCATGATCAAAATGTGAACAGTCATCTTGCTTCATTGATATGTTTGATCAGCTCGGTTGGTGTGTTATTGCATAGCCAAATCTTAATTTTGCTCGCCCTATCCAAAGTAGTAATAATGGTTGTTTGGTTTCATTTGTGCACAAACTGCTCACTCAGTTAGTTTGCCTGCCTTCAGAATGATAACACCTACTTGTCTCACGTGAAACTCGGAGGGTGCCCGTTCTTACTGTTTCTACCGTCATGTTGTACAAAATGAAATATTTCAAATTCGTCACTGAAAAAAGTTAAACGAAACAGCACCATCCCGCACTTTATGTCTTCCTTTGTTATTGATTAGATGGATCAAGGGAACTCCTTGTTTCACTGCTATTTTTCACGATAGTTCGTTTATTAGTCGATAACTTGTGTTGGATTTCTATTTCATATGTTTACACTGGTCTAATGAGTGTTCCGTGCAAACCGTCAACTTTTTCTATCGCAAAGCACAAAACACCATTTCGTTGTGCAGGCTTTTGTGGTACTCATCTAAAATTAACAACGTTCGTTAATTTTTTCGGTCACGTTTATTACAAAGTGTTGTTATGACAATTACGTTTGATGGGGATGAACAGCCTCAAAATTAAGTGGTTCTCATGCAGTCTTTTCTCTGAATTCCATACGAATTTGTTTTTTGTAGTTTTAGCAACCGACTTTCCTTTTTACAAAGTCAATTTGCAATAAATCTGTACACAGGAATTTCAACTATAATTTTAGCTATCAAAACCATGAGTTTTCAAACGTGTACTGGTTATTTCCAGCCAACCGTTATTACCAAAAATACCACCATGGCCGGTTTTGTCACGTAATTATCTTGTTTTTGCTTAGGGTCATTCAGATGTTACCAATTTGGTTTAACATCTCCGTAGAACTAGAGTATGAATCGATATATTCCGGTTGAAGACCGCAATAACATAAACTTGATCACATATATGGAAACAAACTTTAGATTTTAACACCGTAAAAGGTAATCTTACATGACAGTCCAAAATCTTTCACGTCACCCTTATTCAGATGCTGATTTCACTGATTTGTCTCAGTTTTTTCTAATCTAGTACTTGTGAATTTGCTTGAACGGATAAATTGCAATAGATCAGCTCAGATTCTTGATCACGTGAGTGTAGGACATTTGTTCAGAAGGCATGGGTTGGTTCTGTTCTTTCGAACTATCAAATACGTTTTTAATAAACCGAATTCCAACGAAATGATCATAAGCAATATGTGGAGTGTATCTTTCCTTGAATTCACTTATTAGAACTCAAAGGCGTACAACAGTAACACCTTAGGTTCGTAATCTGTAATAACAGAAGCTGTACACATAGGCTCTTTAGACAGGTATTTTGTGAATAAATTTGTTGCACGTTGAGATCGGTCTAAACAGTCAAATGAACAAGAGTTTCATTGACAACTTCCTAACACGCACAGAGATGACTCAATATAAACAAAATTATTTCTATATCATGTCACTTATCTATCAGTAAGTTCGACTAAAAGATCACAATATTGATATCCAGTACTTTACAAAAATAGATGTCACAATACTCAGTCAGGAGTAATAATTGTAATTATAGCTCAGATCTGGAAAATACATAAAATGCTCTCTAGCTGCGTTAAGACCCCAAACAATTCATATATAAAGCCTATAAAAATGGATTGGGTGACTCTTTTTTCATGGTTAATTCAATGAGAATGTAATGGCAGCTCTTCAAATAACGGCAATGTTAAACAAATTAAGACTACCATCTACCGGATTCAAGCGATAACTTTATTGACCAAAACTTGTGGAACTCCTTTCTGTCTATCAAGACATCTCCTCGAGCTACTAATATACGACCCGATAAGTGATCTCAGTCAGCCTATTTAAGGGGGTTTAAACGAATCTTTTTTTCTGGACGTGAACAGTGCATAGGGAAAACTACAATATTTACTCCAAATATAGTATAGTACACAAAGCGGACACTTCAACTCCCCACATGTTCTATCCAACCTAGCGCAATCTTTTCATGATTACTATTATAGAGGTGTGGTTAGCAACTTCTAAGGAATCCTATTAATCGTTGACCTTATGTCAGCTAGATTTGGTGTATGATATCTCGTCGTAATTCCAAAGTCAGCAGAGACAAACAGCCTTCAAGACTTGCCAACTTATTGGTCATATAAATTTACAGGCATTGGACCTATGGAATCGGCGGTCTGGAAAGACTATGCTCAGAATCAGTTTCTTGCAATAATTAGCCGAGTATATGACAGTCAGATGTCCGGTGATCTGATTAGAGTGCAGTTAATTGCAGAGTCCACGAATTACCTACAACTGTTAACTGATCCTGATGATGGCTCACTTTTAACTTCGGTTCCACTCGAACGGCCAGTACTGGCAATAAGCTTTTGGTCATTCGGTTATTCACCAGTACTGTGCATTGGTGCTCCTCTGAATAATGTAAAAAGTGCAAACTTATGATCAGTGGATTATTGCACTCTAGTTGTCGAATATTCACTCAAAACAGAACAGGACCTAAAACCTCCGTGTACAAGTCAATCAGGACAATAGACGAATAGGTGGCTTCGCACAAATTGTCTATGAAAAAATGGAAAAGCTGTATAAAAGTGATAGTTAAATTAACCGGGTTTACGGAATCGATTATTCCCACGTGCTAATGAAAACTTATTTTCCAAACTGAATGGACATTCTTCTTCAAATGAATCACTGACAATTGTGAAAAAGGATGCGATTCGGTACATTGAACGATGATTCACTGGTCTCTCTGACTGACGCCAACTGACTGAAAGAACTCTTTTTTATTAAATTCAAATAACGCCGTCATATGTGCTGCCAGTTTGTTAGTGCAAGTTCGGCGTGCTTATCTTTGTGATAATTAACATCAGGAACTTTAAAAAGCATACAACCTGTTGCAGTGTACTACATCCTGCCCTGGGTTGTACTTTCGCATAAAGTCATCATCAACTTGTAGACAGTCGCGAAAGCTGTTGCCATTCGTCACTATTTATTCACAAACGTTTCATCAAAACGTTGGATTTCCGGTGGTCACGTGACCTTGTCCGGACTGAGCAGATTACATACACTGGATCACAAACTTGATGATCAAACTAATTGTATACCATTAGTCGTTAGCTGTTAATTAAATAGACCTCAAAACACGTTGTTCTACTGAAATTGATGGCAAGCTGCTCAATCCATTGTTATACTACTTTTAGTTGTATTTAGCCTATTGGTATGGCATTGAAAAAGAGCTTATCTGCTACATTTTCTCTTGTCTAAACCGGGTATATTTATGCGGCATCATTTTCCTACCCCCCCCCTTTTGGAAATAACAATACAGTTTAAAAGGAATACCCATGTTGACACCATAGACATGAAAATATTTGTAATCTCAACTATCGGTCTTCACTAGTATGACTGTCACATATCAGGTACTCCGTAACACTCCACAGCACTCCACCCTGGTTACTGGATGAAATTCGTAGCATGCTTTTACACTTAAGAGGTTTAATCCAGTTTGAAATAAACGGTAGTTCAGAAATATTCACGTGACCGATTAGCAGGCTGGCCAGTTTTCTTCGCATCCCCTTTTTCAGAATTCTCTTCTTTTCAATTACTGCTTGAACCGGTACGCTGTAGAACAGCTAAAGACTGGTTGTTCCTCGTTAAGTTAAACGATACTACTATGATTATTATTACAAACAATAATGGATAATCGCTTTTTGGTTTCCGTAGTTTATGCATTACAGGGAAGAGAACAAGATGGCTTGTGTATTCCAATGTTACAGGCTATCTGTCAGAAAATTGACTGGCTGAATCACGAGTTTATACTGAGTAAAAAATAGTGACTGAAAAAAAGCAGTCAATTGAAAGTGGTGTGGTGGTCAGTAGGGATTGTTAGATCAGAGCGGATAACGGGTGCACTACATGTTTTCGTGGTATCTGACAGATCGATTTATACTGTAGTGTGCACCCCGTAAAGACGCTATCAGTAGATGGTATCCTCAAGAGATAGAACCCGTACTCTTCCGTGTAACAGAAGGGATTACAGGCCCAAAAGAATTAGTTACTTAACAACCCATGACCATGAATCACACACGCAACTAGATAGTGTAACGGTGTGTGTGCGTTATATAACATTTAAACGCACTCCAACCCTCTGCTTTTTGTGAGCCAAGTGATCCGGTTGTGCCAATGACTAAGGTTTCCTTCAGAATGAATCGGCTTAATGCATACAACTCGTTTTGAGTGTAAGGGTTTCTGAGACCTCTACCATACTACACTGTGACCAGACTACTTATCACGCAATTTCCACTGAGTTGAAAATGTTGACAGTTGGTTGATTCGGTTGTGATTCAGCAGGTGCCTACGTCTCAGGTTGAAAAACACTATCACCAAATGATATGCTAGTGCGTGAGGATGGAATTGTACGCTCCGAGGACAGTGCTGAACGAATGCTCACAGAAATACAGTAGGACGTCCTTTTGACCTAAATGGCTGCGAGTTCTTCACATTTGGATCTTTGATGTAATTGAAAACTTGTATACTTTGTCCAGTACTCCGAGCTGTTCGGAGTGCTTGGTCCACCCCTGTGCAGCCTTCGTTTGTGGTTATGAACACGGCTCCTATTTTCTTCATCTCACACTGACGGATTTTGTGTAGGTCACTGTATATGTCTGTGGCGCAGGTTGATGAATACTGAACGTCCAGAATTTCCGTTGCTTGGGTAGTGTTCTTCTTTGTAAGGATTGTGCAGATATCAAGCCGAATATGGAGCCAGCTTAATCCTCTTCGACCGAGATGATTGAAACTTTAGTCAAGTTGCCTATAACTAATAGTCCACATTAGTGTAATTCTTCTGTGCCGAACCAACATGTGCAAATGTTAACACGTTTCTGAAAGTAATAAAATCCTCTACTCTGGCTGTTCATATCACTTTGTCTGTTCGGTTGTTCTGCCGTTGCCGTTACCATGTGCCGTATCCATCCTGAAATCCGTATGTGTACATACCTGTTGGTGAGAAATCTCGCTGACCGATTCACAACTAATGTCGAACCTCGTCGTCTTCGCAAAGTTTTCCATCCCGCCATCCGTAGGAATTTACAATCGGTCAACATTGGCAACGCCTGTCGATGGCTCTGAGTGGTGTACTGATTTTGCGAGGTTTCCTGTTCGACATACCTACACTAACAAATGACTCGGGATCACTACTGGTCTCCATACGCACGCAAAAACACACGCCCAATCCTTTACCTGTCATCGGCCTGGTAACACTGGTGTCACTGTGATTTGACATCCTTTGGGATTTTGGCCATTTAAGTCAGTAGATAAAGGCCAGACCTTGGGAACCCTAGGTTGTTTGCGTGAGATTGTTGGGAGTTGCCTGTGATCCTTTCTGCGCACCTCGTGTTAGGGTGTGGGGGTGCAACCGTACCGACTGCATGTCAAAATTGTAGGTACGCATGAAAAGGTCAAAACCTGGTCGAATAGACTGAACAACACTAACGGATGGACGTGTAGGATTATACGGAGGGTGAGCACAAAATACCCGCGTGGGAGAAAGCCAACTGACCGAGTGTATGTAAATAGGTGATATGTCAATTTGGACTAGATGATACCGAATGCTGAACAGCGCGATGATCCATCATGTCTAGGTCTGGGGTTTCGCATGCCTTGCCGACGACGTTGATTGCTGAGTGTGCATACATGCAGTAGTCAGGAACTGGTTGGATTTATAAATACACTGTTGAAAAAAGCCGTCACATCACTGAGTGAACTGCCCCGGCAACAGCTTGTAGTTCACTGCCCACAGCAGTGCATTCAGTGTTGATGGAGACGCTTGTTACTTTGTGGTCGTTGGGAGACTGGAGGCTAGTCTGCTTCTTCCGGATATAAAAATCACTCCTACAAGAACTATATGTTTCACAAGCGCGGTGTTCAAGACTCATGTTCACGGTGTACTATACACTGAGTTCAGCTTTGTTAGTACTTAGCACATCATTAATGTATTATGGCTAAGATGCTTTAACTAGTGAATCTTTTACGTAAAATCGACAATGTACCAGTTTCCAACATGCCAGTAATAACCAGGAGTTGTACGAATTAAGGGGTTTGGAAAGCTGCGTCGTCAAAATTTCCTACTTCCAAACACTATCAGAATATGAGTGAGGAGCGGATAACCATTGGTCAACAATTCGTTTACCCTAAGCAGTTGTAAACACAGAGCGCACATTATATGCATCAGACTGGTGCCAGTAAACGAAATGACAGATTATCACAACCTGCGTTTCTTTCCCGATTTTCGTTTGTTAGCAATCACCGTTTTTATTCTGCTGTCATCGTATTTAATTCATTTCTCATCAGTTTGGCACGGTACTATGCGTTAACGACTTTGGGCATAACCACAATTCAGAGGCACGCCCACGTCTCCTGGACTGTTCCGCCAGTCGGACGCGAGAGCGTAGCTACACGTTTATCAACACCCAGTGAGACAGCAACAACAATGTCTACTGAACACACGCGCTTCGGCCGATAATCACAGTATTTTTATGATTTAAGCCCGTGTGTGAGCTCACTGGATAGCTAATATTAGTTGAATGTAATCAGAAAGAATTCACATACCATGGCTAACGGCTAAAATTGAGTTGTAAGGGCACCACATCCCTAACCATGAATGTTAATTTACTGCTGAAAAAAGCGCGGTTGAAAAAGTAGAATTCGATTTATAAGGCTCAATTTAAAGAACGCTTTTTGAATTTGATAAAAATCGAAAAATTCACAGATTTCCGTCTTAAAGTACGTATATATATATATACATATATAACGGCAAAAATGCTTCGAAAATTTGAAAATGGTAAAAAGGAAATTATCCAGGAGTAATCATCGTTACGGGGAAGTACTCAAACATTGAGATTTAGAGTAGATGGAGTTGAAACAAATTTGAGATGCAAAGCACGTAGCGGGATTTTCCTAACGTTCTCATGAATAGGTAATGTCAGTTTAATGCCAATTTATGCCAACTTAATGTGATGTGTGAACACTTCGTGGACTGGGATGCTGGAATAAGCTAGGTTTTAACTTATTGTTCCTAAAATTAATGACAAGGTTTTAATATTCCTTTTTGTTGAGTGAATAAGACGATGATTCCCTGTTTTTAATTATGCGGGATAATACCGATCACTTTTAACACCAGCTGGCCAGGGCTGACACCAGTGTGCTTGGTAAGATTGAGGTGACTATGAAAGATAAACACCAGGCACTAAGTGACACACTACAGGACAGACCTTTCAGCAGAAAATGGCGTACAGATCACACGAACCGCTTTGGGACACACGACATCACGAATTTTATTACAATGGTGAATCTTCCGCCGAAAACCCTTTTGTCAGCTATGTCAGCATTGATATTAACAAAGTCCATAATGTATTGTTTTATGCTTAAAGCTAAAGAACCACAATGTTCAATCCACCGACCTGCTACAGAGAAATGGCTGCCAGTAGAAACATTCTTTTCTTTCCTAAGGGGGCTGACTAGAAGGTCTATATAATTACAAAGGCTGCAGTCATTTGCGAAAGACGTTCTACTTGAAATTAATCAAATCCATGATCACTCATCAGTAGTATTGTTTACGCTGTGTTTAGAATCCTTTAAAAATGATTACCTAATTGTTGTTCAGATGCACAAGTAAAATACACTACCGTTGCTCAGACCTTCGTTTTTAGTTGCATATCTATTCATCCAGCGCAAGAAGTTGTTTTTGTCAGTGCGTTTGATTCATGTGACTCTCTCACTGCCGGTCACTCGGCTAGCACCTATTTCGCCGTCGTCTCCAGTACACCCATTATTTAGGCACCAGTCTCAACACATTCCATAGAGTTCATCATGTAGATAGACAAAAACCACAACATTTAACGACTAATCAGGTATAAAATTTTGACTGATAAGTTGCGGTTTCGCTCCAGCAAATCTGACGGGAATGTAGGCTTGTGAAATGTCTAGAATAATAAATTTAGTGTTGGTAACAGAATTCTATAGTACAATTCATGAATGGACTGCCAGCTAATCAAACAAACCATCCTAACATCGTGTTCTGCCTAGGTTTTACGATCAACTGTTTTAAGAAGATAACACCTCGGACCATCGGCTCAATGTTGTGTGGATATTCGTGTCGTCTATGTTGACCGCTTATACTAGCTATTTTGATCACTCAACCCTAATCAGCCCATAAGAACATCTTTGGGATCATCTCGATTAAATGAATCTTAACACTAATGACCGCAACTGTTTTCTCCTCTGAGTTTGGCACTTATGCAGACATAAAAACGCAAAGCCAGAAACACAAGGAAGCTTAGCAACTTCCTGCAAAAACGAGCGGGTACGAAGAACTTCACCGTTTGCAAGTATTTTTTTCTGGAGATAAAACAAGTTTACGGTAATGACCCGGAGACGAATTTACGGCTGCTACTTGGTCTTCGCATGCAGGCTCCGAATAGGTAAAATCTGAAGGAAAACACCAGGAAACATTTTGTTCATCATATAGACCCTTGCTTTCCGTGGCTAGTGTAAATTGTGAACCGGAGACTGACTGGGTCTATCCCTACTAACGCAGCGTGAACCAGTCACATAATAGTTGTACATAAACCTCCTCTTCTCAACTCACGTTCGTTGGTCGGGTGTCCAAGTGGATGGAAGTTTGGTTCGTGATGCGAAACGGTGCCGGTCCGATCCCCCACTCAGACAATCCCTTTCTGACGACAAGTAATTTTATCAGTGGAAGCATGAAACACCCACCAGTGGCTGAGCATTACTCGCATACCTGGAATACTCACTCTAATCAGTGAGTCCCTTTTTGATACTAGGTGTTGTCAAGTTGTACGGAAGACTCGCTTGAGATAACGAAGATGTGAGTTAATCGCGAGGAGTTTATGTTTTGCATGCAAAATGATCAGGCCGCAGTGCTGAGCACACAAGTCCGTCATATCATAATCTTCTGTCTACTAGTTACAACTAGGTTTTCTCGCGCCCTACTTAGTAGCCGGACCACTATCGATGCTGCTTTGGTAAATGCCGATAGAGTTCTAGGTCAGGGAAAGAAGTGTTCGAAAATGGGAACCTGGATTTGGAAACTTGCTGCACGATGCCAACAACATGCTGACCGTTGGATTATTCGGATCAACTGTAATCAAACCAACACTTTGCTTTTTATGCCACAGAAAGTAGAACTTGAGCGATCGATACCATCACATATTAATTAGTACCGGCGAATTTGACAGTGACTGTGGCGTATACTCAGAATAACGAAAGTATTCACCTAAGTATGCGCTTACTAGTTCAGTGGGCTGTACGGAAACCGGTTTAGGATTGACTGGAAGTCTCTCCAGACAAGAATGAGTGAAGAGTTTTGTGCTTGGGTACGATTGTACATGAGCTCATTAGTGGAACATGTTACACGTTTGGATAATAATTGAGATAGGTCGGGAACTAGAGAAAGTGCTTTGTTAAGAACTGCTTACATGCTTTCAAATGTGGTTAGCCAATACCAGATAAAATATAAGCATATGATATTTTTTACTTCAAACTAGAAACTCCATAGATCTGTTTAGGAGCGTGGGATCTATTTCCTGTTCATCCGAAGAAAAGTGACGGAGTACAGTATAACACTTAGGGATTAATCGCACGCGGATCACATGACTCTTCTGAAGTTATCATTGGTATTGACAGAGCACAGATATCGTTTGTCTTCTTCAGATTGCCGCTCATTTCGGAATCCTCTAATGTGAGTACGCGCTTGGTAGAAAGTTTTGTAAAACTCGTTGGCTAATATCATCTGCAATCAGCACCAAGAATTAGGTGCATCCTGGTCTTTATATCCACAGTTGCGTGTTGTTGATCAGTCTGCTACCATTTCTTAAATGAATATAATTTGCGTTGTATGAAGCTCAGAATATTGGTCACATCAGTAGTGACAAAGGGTATCAGTGTTGTGATAAATGCACAACCTCGCTTCACGTTTCTTTGGGATTACAAAGGACTCTGCGGAGGCATCTATGCACCTTTCAACTTCTCATTGAGAAATCCAATTATCCTAAGATAGGGCCCAATTTCATATAATATAACATTTATATCCAACAAGGTTCTTCCGAGCAGTTAACAGGTTCAAAAACAATGAGCACAAGCCGAGCTCCAGAAAGGTGATGCATGCACCACTCAAGCAAAGTACAATAACTGGCAACTGGCTGTTCACACAGCTATCACATTGACACGAAGAAACACAAAAAACGTTTGGGTCAGGTCCAGTCGAGAGTCAGAAAAAGGAAAGGCAGATTACACAGGAATAAACACTTGGAGAGGATGGGGTTGGATCGGATTTTTACATGACTGAACTTCGAAAGCCGATACACCCTCATCTTTTTCTTGTTAGAGCTTGTCGGCGGTACATATCCGTATCTCGATTTGAGTCAACAAGGCGGATACAGTGTCGCCACTTGAGACAATCGGACAAACTCAACGTTGATCATGAGTGGATGCGGCTGAACAGTTAGCCTAGCTCAGTGTGAAAACAACGGCGCAGTGCCTTAAGGAAGTGTTACCGTGTTCAAATTTAGAGCGTACTAAACAGATGTAATGCCTCCACGAGAAGAAAACCAGGTCAGTTACTAATTCCCAAGAACGCTGTCGGGAATACGAATAGGGGATTTACTAGAAATACAGTTTATTGTGAATGGTGTTCAACTGGCATGGTTAACAGTGAAAGTACTATCAATTCTGATCATTTTCTGTTGACTCCATTATGCTATCTTACTGTCCCCTACTCAATAGCACGCCAGTCCTCTTAACTCTCACATTGCCACCGAAAGATACGTCTCTAAAGTATTCAGTCTATGAGGAATATTTTTGTTCTATGCTGAATCAATTGTAACCGACTGTTTAGTCATACTTCCAACGTTACGGTGTTACTTGCTAATATGAATTGGGTGTATTCAGTCGAATCAAAAAGCTGTCACTCATATCCGCAAACACACACGTTGTTACGCTGCTATTCAAAATAGCCGTGCCGCACCGGCTGCTTTACGTAGACAATAGCTAAATGGGCAACCTATCGACAGATTACTAATCTCTTTCTACACTAGATATGTCATTTCACATACAACCTAATTTGTTTCACACAGCCTAGGCACAGAGTTGTGGCTGATGGGTTAGCATGTGTGATGTTTATGCTGATCTTCAATACAACTAAATGTTTTCAGAAATCTGGCATTTGAGCAACCCCTTTAATTACCCCCTGGTTGGCTGGCTCAGCATTCCTGTTCACCTTCTACTAAGCGTAGTTCAATATGTACTGACCAGGATAGAACACACCCGCTTTGTTAGTCATGATGACTTTGAGCCAACTTATGCAACTTATGCGACTTTGAACTACTCTGTAATTGGTATTCTCTCAGCTTTTCAATTTTATGGAGGTTTCCCATTACGTATAGTTTATCGGGCATATTCTTGTAACGGTTAGAACCGTTGACAGGCTCACTGGAATTAGGCTATTTCAAACGGGATTCAATTATTAAGCAGTTGCGTACCAGATCAATTAAAACCAAGGAATTCATTTGTTCGTTCATGTTTTGTTCCAGGTCAGCACACCTTTCCTCTGATCCAACCGAGAATCATCCCTTAAACTCTCTATTTTGGTCACGAATTAATGCAGTTGATTTCAAACTGATTCACTCGAATCGGATATCTATTCAGTGGTACAGCTCAAACCGTGACAGTTAAGAATTAACATAAAATCATGTTGGTTTCGATAAAATACATTGCTGGTAAAAATGTCCTATCTGAATTTCAAAATGACATGCAAATCTTGCTGGCTTTGCTCACCCTCTTCTTTTCAAACTGCAATTTTAATCCCGACAGTTCGTTTTCACATCTGTACTTAGTAATCTGATTGTTCCTGATTAGTACCCCGTTTCTTACACGGCTTGGCAACAGTTTCTTTGTGGATTTAGGCAATGATCCGTCCACAGGGATTCACTCAGACCACGAAGGTGTATAACATATAGATGTGCTTGTCTGCGGCCGCTTCGGTCATTGTTTTTTATGACGAGCTACTCGATTAGAACACTGAATTTGTGAACCGGTCAATTCGAACATTGAATTACCAAAACATCAATCAGTTCAATTCAGTAGTATGATGCCATCCCCGGGGGAGAAAGTGGACAACTTTTGTTACCGATGTCGTAGACCTTTTAAATAAATCTTACCCTATTCGCCTGCATATCTGAAAAGATTAACACAGCAATAAGAACACACTGTTAATGTTGTCATCTGAGATAATCCGCACTGCATGATAAACAGGTTTTTAAGTGTAAACATCCAGTCACTAAATAGAAACCACACAAGACTTAGGAAGAATAGAAACGAAATTTGTAAAATAAACGTGTGAATGAAAAGGTACTCCCCAATTCACACCAGTGGAGTTCACGTGCGCAATATTTTAAACATTTGACGAGTTTGGAGTTTGGTCATTTGCAGTATTGATTTATACATAAAAATGTACATTCCTTACTTGCATCGATTGAATTCAGCTGTTGTTCCCTTGATCTGTTCTAAGTCCTTAGTGTTGTGATCATTGCACCCTGGGTGCGTTATTTCACTCAACAAATGATGAAGTGTAGATCAATTGGACATGTAGCAGCCACCACAAACAACTTCCTGTTGTTCCCCACACACTGTGTGTTTTAAAATCCCTGCGTGTAGGATCCTACCGACCAATGACTAGAGGAATGACGACACGTTAGGATCTGGGCAGTTTGTAAAATCTTACAGTAACGGCCCTGGCAAATTGGCGTTAGTTTATCCAACAGTATCTGATTTAGCTTGATCAAGAAACCAGTTGGCACACCGCTGAACAAAATGTATCGATGCGACTATTCTAGCATGAAAAATCCAAGCTAGTTGGTTTGTTTTGTGGATGGGACCGAATGGTGAACTAACTGTTGGAATGTCAAATGTGGAACATTTTGACGCACCACTCCAAAAACAATGAACGTGTACATAAATTAGTTATATCACGGTGTACAAAAAGTTTTTCAAGTGGGTTTCTTTTTGCTTGATTGCATACATTTATCTCGTTATATTAAGCACTTTGACAAAAAGTTGTCTGATCAATGTGAATAACAGCTTCTGAACCACTACATCTGTAAAGAAAGTGCTGGCTGGATGGGAAATACTCCGAGAAGATCATCCGAACGTACCACGAAACATCATCAGATGGCTCTCAGCGAAGAAATAGCCATGCTTGTCAGTGGTGTGGTTTTGTGTGACACTTGTTGTGTATGTCATAATATTCAGTATACCCGTAGGTGCTTACTTACTTTCGAAGTATTACCATTATTCACCATATTTCGTGGGAAAACACCGTTACCTATTGCTGTAGCAATTTGAATGCTGCTCTGAGACCTGAATGATGTCAATATGGACAGTTTATCACGTCTCGAAGTGTACGGCAATCAGGACTACAAAGATATAATTCCTTTCAAGTTGATGCAACGCTATCACTTTGGTTCCTCACTTATAGCAAAAGACAGCCTTGCCAACAGTTTAGTTTATTGATTTCTCCTCAGCCAGTTTGTATTCTTAAATCAGTAGTCTTGAAATCATGACTTGCAACATATTCGTACACACTGAGACTAACCGGTCGATAAGAACATTACAAAACTTTCCATATAGGTAAACCTTATTTTTGATTTGGAATCGTGTTTACTGTCAAACAATTGTAAGTATGGTTTCAGGAATGTTCGATATTCTTTGGAGACGAAATTCTTTGTTGATTCGCAGGTAACACTGTAAGTTACATTAGAATGCCAAATTATGCTCTGTCAGGACACATTCACATTCATTTCGTTGATCACTTCTATTTATGGCATACTGTGTTCGGGATCTACTGCTTGGTCTGTCATATTAAGAAGGATGCATACGCTCGTGTAAAATTAGACGAATCGACTGATCACCTTCCCTCGGTTAAGGTCAACTGAACGTTCTTGATCGAAAATTGGGTTCAAGTACACAAATTTGGGAAAGATAATGGAGAAAGGTGATAGCGTATTCAAGTGCGGTTAGTACCGTTTGGATGGTATTATCTGTCTCCGTATACTTTGATCATCAATGGTGTATAGTCATTAATTTTTGTACAAGACCGATGGATATAAAAAGAAATCGGATACACCTCTTCTACTGCCTAGCAAATGATTAATTCGATTAGAAGCCAAACTAAACTTACCTCTCTCTTTGTCTCTCTATGATGTATCCTCAAAACGCATACCCTAACTCCGCCTTTCAGAAGCTTTCTAAGCGAATAGAACGGCCACCAATTTCTAGTCAACATTCTGTGCTCTTTTAGTTAGATATTTTTTGTGTTCCCTTTAGGAATTACGAACTGCTCCGTATTCAAGTCGGCTATCATTCCCCAAGCTTCCAACGTGCCACCCTCTTTGTGTTCCCAATTGCTTGATAGTCCATTTTCCAAAAAAGCGACCACAACATTGTGTTTGCCGACTGCTCGGTCGTCATCAAAAGTTCTGATATGTGGCAAAAGTAACAAATTTAGGGCAGATTTAAACAACACATCGTAAACGTCCCACTTAGCATCCAACAAACAACCAGACACAAAAGTATGTATGATTATTCTGCTACATTCTCTACACACCTGACAACCGAAAACTCCCAGCTGAATAGGGACACAGCTTCGGTGAAAAAGTGTCATACGCTACCGCCTTGCGGTTGCTGTTGAATTGCCCGAATCCCCCTTCCCACTTTTTTATGTGTGCTCTTATTCATGTGTCAGAAATGGTGGATTCAACCGACTCACTCAATCCTCAACACCATGTGAATGTAACAAGCTGCTTTGTATATATCAGGTGTAGTTTTTAGAAATGGATAAATCTGCTCACCTATCCTCAAGAGGTTTGACCTGGTTTGCTCATTCCAGTCATTTCACACCGAAAGTTGGTCCGAAATTATTTAAGTTTATTGGTGAATTGAAGCCGTGGCGGATAGTATACGAGATGGAAACGTGGACAGAACAGTGATTTATTTAGTGAACTTTTCACTGGGGATACAGTTTACCAAAGGGACACAAGCTGGTGTTCAATCTGTGAATCATACAAGTCATTGATTAGAATCTTCATCAGTAAACAATGAGCTCATAGTCCAGACAACGTGATAACAAAATTTGAGTGCTCTGTCATCTCACTGACGATTTTCTATGGAATAAAGAACTAGCTCATATACGCCATAAAAGTAGGTAAAACTAGATCCGCAACTGAATTGGGCGGGAAAGAGAAGACGCAACCACATTATTCTTTCACTAAGCTTCAGCTAGATGCGGATATCCTGACAGACAGTGTAGCTGAGCAAAGGAGTTGACAAGACTAAGAGGAAAGGAATTCGATTGAGGAACACTCATCACAAGACGTATTGATTGGTTGTGATCTTGTAATCTGCAGACAATCAGTGGCAGTTCCAAATGTAGCAGAAACCGAGCACCAAGTAAAGTTTACGAAGTCGATTTGTTGGTTTGTTGTATACCGGCTGAAATCAGAATGAGACTGTTTTCAACTCATGAAGCCACTGGAATTGGGTAACTTTACCCGATAGTTCATAACCAAGTTGGTTCAATCGAGCTGCAGGTTAACCTTAGCTTTCAAACTAACCAACTCAATGACTAACAGATCCGTTTCAACCAAACGACGAGCGCTACAGTGAAACAACTTTATAATGAAAGGTGACGTGGCAGGAAAGTTTTTCGATGTGGTGGCTATCTTCTTAAAACTAGAAACTAACAGCTATAACATATTATGAAGAATTTCAGGTCCAAACATGTTTTTCGTTATGGCGGTACTTATTATTGAGAAGAGGGATACTCAAAAGACCTGATACACATGCGAACTACAGACCACCCTATCTGACGCGCTTTTTTCCTATGCGGTTCTTACTCTATTCCCACGAATGATGTTCTAGGTCATGACATTACTAAAAGAGCAAATCTCTCTCACACACATATGACCTGCAAAATGACAACAAGCAACTTTCCATGATGTCGTTATGAACAGTATCGTTTTGTTTACTGTTCTTTCACGCTGGTGAATAAACTGCCTCTTAAATCCTTATTAGTCACTTATCAGTCCTGATCCCCAAAAGCCACTTCATCTTTTTGAAGGTTTAGGCAACATCTTCTTGGTTAACACCCTCCAGATTGAACCTACTCCTTACACATGGATGTCGTATTGATCCACTATCATCAACTCCGTTAGTCCTCTAACATCTTTGTTGATTTGCATCTTTCTAACAGTTTTTCTTCTCTCTGTTCACCGTTTGAAATTGCTGCGAAAGTTCATTTCTTGGCGTTTTTGACAGTATAACTCCACTGGGCATATAATTTCTCAATCTCAATGATCCCACAATCACGATGGAAGCCGTGCTACAGGTATGAAAATCCTTAACTAGGTTTATTGACGTTTTTGTCTTATGTTTTGATTCACCGATCTCATACTAGCGAGTGATCGTCTAGTCACCGTGACAGCAATACTCGGCCCAACATAAACATGTAATTATTGGTTTTCTCTTTGAAATCGTCACCTTTCATTTTGGTATGTATTACAGTTTGAACCCGTTCTAATCAAACTAATCTTCCGTTGGCTCTCATACACAACCATAATTTTATCTGGACTCGAGGAAACTGTTGTTTGCACATAACATCCTTATGGCTTGATTTAAGGTTGAAGTAACCAAGACTTAATACATAGAATTAAAGACGTATTAGACGATTACCCATGAACATACGTAAATTATTCGTACAAAGGTTTTGCGCTGGTTAATTTTGCGATTTAATATGGCATCCTTAAGGGAGCATTTGCCAGTCTGAGGAATTCCGTTCCAACTTAAAACCAAGGGTTGATATGTTGCTTAACAAAACGAGACTGCCTTCTTCTATACCATTTGCTCACAAACAGTATAGTTCAAGCCTGAACATGTTCGATTACACAGACCGGCTTATTTTCGCAGCAGACCTGACAGGTGTTGACATTTCTTTAAGAGAGAGACGGCAACCATTCCTTATAAACGCGATTTGCTTTAATTCGTCTTTTCATGTGGTCGGCAACTTTTCCTGTTCAACAATGTACTAAGTGAGGAAGGAATGACCAATCACAATGTTGGATTCGAAAACTTCATGACTGTTACTATGGTGACCCAAGATGGAACTAGAACGAAGGCTTTATTCGAAACTGATTTTTCTTTCTGCCAAACACCTTGGTGTAAGATGATATAGGCATATAAGTTATTATGTAATCACACGATTACAGAAGCTCTTGAGCAGTCTAGTCAATTTGTTTTGGGACAGTAGATTAATTATAGAACACGGCCGTGAACCTCAGTACCTTACCCTCCGTTGACCTAGCAAGTGAGACCAGCTGGGTGAAAAATGAAGCAACAATTAATTAGCTACTCAGCCGCGGTAAGTGCTAAATGTCATTTAAGGAAAGAAATCCAGTAAGTACAAAACACTTTCAATAATTACACCATGTTTTCGTAACTTGATCAACGGAATAAATCAGATATTTAATGAAACCTTTCTCTGTTTTTGCGTAAAACGTTGAGTCAGTCTTTTATGTTATTGATCAGGGAGTTACTGTTGAACAATGGGCATCATACAGTTGACAAGTAAAGTGTTTCTTCGCCAAGAGAAGAAAATCAGGGGCTACTTTAAAATTTATTTATGAAGTGTTCTCCATAGCTGTTGCCTCTTCTCTAAGTCATGAGCTTAGCTTGACCAGCCATTTGTAGTTGGTCGGCAAACAGTTGGTCCCACTAACCATCAGCGAAGTGACAGAGTGCCGTTTCTCGACTTTCATACGTCTTACCAAGAACACGCTCTCCGGGAAATGAAGCTCACAGACAAGAAAAGTCATTCATAAACCTTCCTGCAACCTCGATGGCTGCTACCGGTAGTCCACTGTGAAAATGTCTGGAATATGATCTGGATTTGATACATTAGTGTGGAGGTGGTGCTGGTTAGACCCAACATTGTCGAAATGGCTGTCCATCATTATGTTGGCACTCACTGGAAATAACCGCTTTCTTTCAGCAGTCGTGGTGGATGCTTACCACTTCTCTCAGCTGTTTCACTCCCCTTCCCCACAAAAATGTCTACCCTAATACACAGAAGCTAACTGTGATGAACAATTGTTTTCACTACTTCGCCATCAGATCAATACAATCACGTATGTTAAAGTAAGTTAAAACGGTGTATAAACAACGGAACTGGGTATAACGGAATGTCACTGGGCTAAACGAAGAGTTATAAAATTCCAAACGTCTATGATTTAGCCACTCAGACGGCAAACAGTCAGCAATAAAGATGAGTGATTTCACGTTTTACACATCATTACGTCACAGGCTGTGGATAGGAGTTTGGGTGCGAATACGGACCTGGCGTCTGCCCTTCAGCCACAACAATTATAGGGCTTGTACGAATTCTCTGTTTGAACGAAGAATCGGGTTAGGTAGTCGAAAAGTGATCAATTTGACGAGTACCAGTATCCCTTGTCTTACCAATTTGGGGTGTTTGACTGCGACTTTCTAGACTGCACGAAAAGTCTAGATGAGGTCAACTCAGTGATCGTATCATCCTTTGTCTATACGACCTACCGCTTATCAACAACCTGTCCTTTATGAATGTGTATTCCGAGGTACCACACAACAGCAGAGCGATTAGCACAAAAACTTAAACTCAGTTGTCAACCCGTATGCGGTCACAGCCTACGAGGCACGTTTGATTTTGTTTTGAAAATAGACAGTGTTGATAAGAACAGTCACTGTCTAAGTTTGTTGGACGTTCGTCCGTTGTTCAGAAAGTTCCCTCTACTAGATTCTGTCAACTTCGTTTGTAAACATATCAACCAGCCAAATGTTCAGTTCGGTCTACCCAGGTCAATTTTGGAATACCTGGTTATTCAATATTCTCTCAACGTTCAGTTAAAATTTAACAAAATTTGAGGAAGATAGTAAGCCTCCGCCACGACTGCAGAAAGAGTTGAGAGAGATTGTGCAAAACAATTAGTCCCAGTGATTCCCAACATAATGATAAACGGCCATTTCTACTATATTGGGTCTAATCAGCACCACCTCCACGTCGGTACATCAAATCCAAGGCCAGTGAACAGATGCCAGATTGCTAGATCACAACAGAATTGTCGTGAGTTCAATTTACTGGTATATATGTTACTAATGAGACCCAACAAAGTCGATATACCTGTGCATCACTTTGTTGGTGCCCACTGAAATCTACTGTTTACAAATATGTTTCTATTTTCTGCATGGGAGTTGTTATTATTGATCGAAGTTGAGACAACTACCCATGGCAATTACTTGAATCATTCAAATTTTAACACTTTTTGTTATTAGGACGAACATTATGATCGGCCTATTTGATTAAGAATTTTCTTTCATACCTACATTTGTGTTCGTTTTTTTTGCTATTTACAATTCCGTGATCTTGTTCGTTAAGAGAGTGATTTGATTATCATTTTATTGACTTTGAACATGAACAACATTATGTTACGTGGTTCATTTGAATGAGTGCGGTAGTTACAAACAACTTTTTGTAGCGTACAAGTTGCAACCAGACAACCCGCTCACTACCCTTTCGACTAACCTACTTCAACAGGAAGTATTCAAGTACAAATCTTGTTAGAGTTTTTCAGTAGCATTTATTCTTATCCTGATCGAACTTCTACTCAGATTCTGATGATCATCACGCAACCTCGTTAGCCACTCTTCCGTTTACCGCATATTCAGCATGACAGGAGTAACATTTAAACTTTACTTTTAATGTGACAAATCATTTCGGCGGTAAAAAAAATCAATATTACTCTTGTCCACTTCCGCCGATAACTTCATTATCTGGGTCTCTCAGTCAGGTTCAAACAGCTGGCCTCATTGATTCAACTGAATATGACTTTAGTTTGTAGATGAAACCCATGGACTGAGAATGGTGCCAAATGAGTTCTACCGGATTTCTCTCTGAGGTACAAATCAGTATGGACAGCACTAGTGTACTGTATCAAGGGTGAAATAAGGACTTTCGAATTTGCATAGCTGAAGAGATCAACGAAATGCAAAATATGATATCAGATTTGAGTAACATGCAGTTACTAGAAAACCAGTTTCCAAATATCCCAATCAGCACTTCTGTTGCGTTCAATTGCCAGTTAGAACTGATGGCCATAAGAATGATTACAGCTGAATAGCCGTATCTTTTGGCCCGTAATATGAGGGGGTACATACCCTAAATTCCGTTCTGCCTTGCTGAATCGAGGCAGTTGTTATATCGCTTGCGGAATCTGTTTGTACCATTTTTTGAGGGTTTCTTGAAGCTACTTCAAATGCTTATGCATGTCCAGTTGTCATTTTTACTAGTACAATCATAAAATAACATCAAAGTAATTCGAACACCGCTTTGGCTATTGCTTACCCTAACTCACTATACCCGTCTGGAAACCTGAATGAAGTCTATCGGGTCCATATGCAGGAGATAGTATGAGCGAAAGTTATGACCCATTCTGGATATTAATGAACTTGCAAACGGAGTCTGAGGCTACTCGTGACGAGCGTTAACCACTTATACATCATCCAGCAGTTGCAAAAATCAACACATTACCCATTACTCACAACGGGAAACCATGGCAAGTTCGTCTGTCTCGCACTGTCTCCTTTTCTCAATAAACCATCCCTTAGCACACCCACGACAGCTCGTGCGTTATTATCGATTTTTTGGGCAAAGTAAACATTGCGCTCGTAACAAAGCAAACCGAACAATGACAAGGAGAGCCGTCCCCGTTGCCGAATTTGTCTAGTGCATCACTCACTGTTCTCACCTCTCCTGATTGGAACGAAAAGCGCGTCTGGTGGACTGAAAACCTCTCAGGTGTAGCGACCACATAAACAACCAGTGGGGTAGCGCGATAAGGATTATGGTGGATCAGAAGTATGGCAGTTATGCGGAACTAAAAGACGAGTTTAATTAGGTGTTGTTGAGTAAGACAGCCTCACGAATCGGAGTCCAGATCTGATGCTCTTTTACAACGAAAAAACTAGTGTCTCAGTGTTTTCTCGCAAGAAGGGTCCGATTAAAAAGTGCAACTGACTAGGAAACCTGTGGTCAAGTGTAACAGAGCACTGTTTATTTAAAAACTAGTTTGTGAATAGTTTGTCTCTTATTTCAGAATATGTGAAGTTGTGGATTGAAGTTCTGTCATTTTATTCACCGACTCATTAATAGGTCAAAAAGTGAACATAAGGCAGTTTTCCAGTAAGAATAATTGTATTGTCTGGGGATATCAAGAATTTTGGTCCATGCCTCTCCATCATTCCAATAAACCCTGACAAGTGATTTATCGATTGATGCGATATGGCTTACAGATGGCAGTGTGCCATCGTCGCCGTTATCAACCTTACCAGACGCTTTGTAGGCAACAGCAGGTACATAACTAACACATATTTCTCATAATTGTCTGATAGCATTACATACGTCTTGGTACTTTACACTCATCTACGTAAAACTGACCTTATACCATACGCTCGTTTCAGATAATTCCCACAAACTAGTAACTTCTGGTCTCTGGTAAGCCCGACAGTGTTCATTCAGCTAGATAGACCTAGTTAGATGAACTGGTACTTGGTGAACTCATAACGTCGACATTCCGGCTAACTAGGAATCAGCGGTTTTTAGTGTACAAGTACAAGAGACGTCGATCAGTGTCATTCCGAAACAGATCGGGACAGGAGATGTCATCAGGATAAACTCACCTGGACAGACCGTAGTCTTCTAATTAGTATAATGCTGTCTGAGTACACTTGCATTCCACCCACTTGTTTCTTATGTGCAATTAGCAATCAGTAGCGCATACTATCCATCGACCCCGTCGATCTGACCGGGGGGTCGCTCCTAAACAATTCCATTTCTACCGGTTTTAACAATTCGACTACGACGTCACGTTTCGGAGGACAGCATTGTTCGCGACCAACTTGTCTGGTGGTTTGCGAACAGAAGGTATGTCCCGGTACAAACAGTGGCCTATTTTACAGCCTCTCCGAAGGTGAATATCATCCACAGTCTGCTGTAACCTCCGGTATTCATCTGGCCTTCTTCTACTACGGAATACCGCAATGAAGTCCTTAGTTTCAAGGAAACTGTTAATGAATATAACAGGACTGTGAAATCAGGTAGTCAGGGCCTCAACAACCCATGAGACAAACTTTCCGTTTCTAAAAAAACATTCTGCAGAAGTTTTCACACACTTTGGCCGTGTGTTTAAGTTGAATAGTGTCCTCCGTTATGAGTGAGTTGAGTTTCGTTGGTCAACTTTCTCACAGGTGCTCTACGTTTGATATGCAGTAACATGCCACTTGAGAACACACCATGATGTAAGCAGTTATTTATCGCTTCAGCCTTCCTTATGCTGTCCACGTTGCACCTACACATTCCTCTTAATAATGAAAGAATGTGGCAGACATTGGACAGCTGTTGCTGTTTGTAGAGAGTGGTGTCTTGTACCGTATATTCACTTGCACCGTTACAAACTATCGATAGGACAGTGGTTACATGTCTTTTCTGCTTGTTACTGACAGCGTGTCCGTTATAAATCGTCTTAGTTTGACTATTACGTTCCTTAGCTGTTCTTGAACTCACATCCAACGGCTAAACCTGTTGGATTGAATTATAGTTCGACCTCCTGGAACCAGGTGACCGTTCGTCAGACCGCAGCTTGCATATCCGCCCAGAAACAGCAACTTAGCTACAGAATTTGGGCCGAAGATTGTCCTGAAAGCCATTTCAAAACTACAGTAGAAAGCCACCATACTGAGTGTTGTTGCAACACAAAAGTCGATGTGATGAAGGATGTGTCTGTTCCAGATAAATCTTCTTGTTACAATGAATTCTCTTAAGTTACATACCTTATTATATCAACAGGTTGTTCTCCTTATGCATATTAAAGTTAATTATAATCAACTGCAGAACTTGAACCACTGCTCAAACAATCCCACATCGCCTACACTAGTCTATCCAATACAAGCTTGTTGGTGGAGTCAAAGATCTGTGTATATATCCATTTCAAGGTCTTGCATAATGAACCACAGTTAATGGATCGAAAGTATCACTGGCATGTCAGCCAGTAAATGCCTCGATAGAGATTGATATATAGCTCGTATTCACATCTGTCAATCTTGCCAAACATGTTCAGCCAGGTTCACCATGCGTATTGCCCTTGCTATTATGTACTTGAAGGTCGATAAAAAAAGAACATTTATGGAAAAACTCATGGGATACAGGGACATTCCTGTACTGGATACTTCTAATGTAGATATTCCCAAACATGACGTTAACTGTGAAGTGAATTTGACAGTACTGTCTCATAAGACTTCGTACTGTAGGCTGGAGTTCGTGATAACCATGTGTATCCAATCGTCTTTAAACTTTAATGAAGTTGTGCGAGAAGTTTGTTGAACCTCAAGCAACATGAATATGGCTTACTTAATTTGCGCGTAATTAACTACACAATGGTGCGTGATGGGCTCCGGAGTAAAGTGCGAACTTTACAAAATTCCTGTTACGCACTACATAAGAAGCATATCGTGCAAAATTCGGCGAATCACAAAATAACTTGAGACAATTGAACTATGTATAGCACAACGAAAGTAATCGTTAGAATGCATTATGCTCGTGGTTCCGCAAATTTTCTTGTGACGATCCTCTCTTCTATTAGCCTCTCTAGCGGAATCACTCTGGAATGTTTTGAAACACATGTCCAGTAGATTCACAAAGCTAATCAATACGAGACATAAAGTCCACAGTATAATGGGAAAACTGAAGTGAAATTTCGGTTGCTTTTGAAAACCGTCAATATTCTGACAATAAATCATGCCGAACGTAAATGTCATTGTGACATTCTGTGTTGACTACTTGGACACAAACAAAAATTCCTCGTGAATTGTATGTCCTCGTCTGAAGTACGTTGTGTCTTTCCGTGCGTCAAACCTATACAAACGCCTCCGCATCTGGGTTAACGCGTGTGCATGCGTGTGTGGGGCCAACGTGCTCCACGTACTCGTAGTGCACCGTCAACGAAGAGACGACGAGTACATTAGGCTCACTTAGGTCACATCAGTATATCTATTCTATTTCTGTTAATAATTGCATCGGCCGAGATCATGTTCGTTGGGCCACTAGTCTGCTTCTCTTCAAAAACTTGACTGTCTGCGGTCTTCTACCCATACTTTTCTTCAGTTTTGTTGGTGTATTGTATGAAGAATGGTTCGTCTGTTCTCTTCGGAATCCAATCTGATTTCCGTTTCTCATCCCTTCTAGAATGCACCAACATGCACTCCTATACTGAAACGCTTCTTGTTTTACATTTTACATATCTTTCTTCCTAGTTTAGATCCTATCATTGCAGTCTCTCTGTCTCTTTATTCTCTGAGAAACAAGTGTTTTCTTTTCGTGCTAGCCAATCAATTGGTTGACCATCATTGGTTGGCTGGACACGAAGGCCTCACTCGCACACCAACTGGTATTACTCTTTCGGGTTTACACTGGATATGTATGGTGTGTGGGTGGGACCGCAAGTGGGGCACTACAAACCATTTGCGTTGATGGTTAAGTACAGGTGTCCTTTGGCTTCGGTCACTGTGACAGGCTAATCCGAATCGGATGCCGTCGACCGTGAGGCCATTCAAGCCAACCGTGGTAGCAAATAGACCGTTGATCAACATGCGGCACTTAGTGCGAAACCAGTATCTCGGTCCTGATCACTTAAGCCGGACCGTGGTATTAACAGATCTACTGAGTAATTCAAGATTTTTTCAAACGAAACAATGCCTTATTGGTCAGGCATTCGCAACATAACCTGGAAAAATCAAACTGGGATCAGTTCGACCATGATGACTAGCATATCTCAAATTTTCAGTAGCTCAGCAGTTGTATCCAAGATCCTTTCATTTTGCTGAATGAGTGTTCTCAAAAGTTTCTGTCTTTAGGATACAGAGAAACAATTATATTCTGTAAATATCTCTGATTTGTATTTGTCAAACATGGCCCGTTTTCTGTTACTCGAAACCGAACACAGTGCTCTTCTTGTGTATCATTCGGTTGCATTGGATTGGTGAATAGAGTGAGAGAAAACCGCCTCTTTTATGTACATTCCAGCTTTATGTGATTAGTTCTAGTTGAATGCAGTCAAAAACGGACATCTCCCATAGTTCCACAAGTGGGTAAATTCAGTGGGTAAATTCAAGCGCTTCTGTATAACTGATGCCTTCACCCACAGACACTATGGCTTCGTCGTTTTCCAACTTCAGTGTTTTCAGTACGAAAGGTGTGAGAAACGAGAACGGAACAAATGGACAGACTCGTAGAATATTGCACACTTGTGTACACCGAGTTGGAAGTGGCAGCAATGAGATGACATCTTTCGGAATCGACCAATTTCCCATCCAGACCACTTTCTGCTAGGACGAATGGGCTACAGCTGAACTACTTTGTGGATTTCTACGTACTTGCGGAAACAATCAGAGCATCCTGAGACAATATCGCCATCTGACTGACTAACTCGAATAATGAGCTTAAACTATGTAACGAAAAGCTCAACAGCAGACACATTCGATAACAGATATCTAACTTACCGTGTTTGGCGAAACTGCTCATTTTCAAACGTGTCGAGGAAGACACTCAATATCTTCTAATAGTACAGATAGGATAATTCGCATGCTTGGTAGCTGTTGGCAATAAAACTTGACTGGTGATACAAGAAACCTCTCAGTGTTACTGATACCCACATTTAGAAAAGCCATGTGGTCGTCTACCATCAGAACGATATCCGTTTTTTCACGTTTATTTCGTTGTTATGTTACTTTACTTAAGCGGCACAAGCATCCCTCATCTTTTTCACCTTCTTATTTAAAGCCTACTCTATTCCAGAACGTGGAATTAATCTCGTTTACAAAACATTTGAGATCCTGACAATTTTACTGTTGATGTGGTCGATTTTTATCTCTGGAAGACAGTAACGTCAGCTTATCTTTCGAGTTTAGGCAGCTGTTACTTGCACCTCTCTTCAGCACGAGTAAACGATGTAAACCATTCCTCAGCCTCGGTGGCAGGCACCTTAGCTGCATCTTCAGCCAGGGAGCTAGAGCTGATATTGATTTCCCGTTAGAATTTGAGCAGCTGCTTCCCAGTAAGCTGTTATGTCCAAGTTGATTTAATTTTCAACGACTTTTCTAATCGTTGGTTCATATGCCGGAAATTTTTGTTGTTCCAGGGGACTGTTGACATACACTTTTGTTCAAGCCCCTGCCCACTAATCGATATGGATGTAGAATCTTCTTTCACTGTGAACTTCTACAGTTTTGTATTTCCTTGTATTTCCTTTTTCCCTTATAAGGCATTCAGTGATTCCATTTTGTTGGTTTCGAAATAGCCAATTGTACGCCTTACAGATTTTTCAGTTCTACTTAACCGACCTATGTTTTCTTCTTCCATCAACGTCAGATACGTTCGGATGGTTCGACTTGACGTGACTTGACTGTAAACAAATATGAAAGGCCGTGGTTCAATGAGAACTGACCTCGCTGTCAGCCGTGCAATTTGTAGTGCACGCTTATGTATCATTGATGAACGACCAAAAACCGAGTAGCACATAAGGTCACAGCCGCGTTCGGTTCACCTGACCGTGTGCGCCCGTCCAACCCTTAACACATACCGGAGACCCGACATTACCGGTCGTGACGTGGACCGAGCAGAGATTCGGTCCCCACCAGACAGGACTTGACATTAGGTCTACCGAAGTGTCCAATTCAAGCTAATCTTCAACCACTCTTAAATGGCACTTTTTTGGTTCACGAATGTCTTTAGTTGATCAATTTTGTTGTGAATAATTCTACTTCTTATGGGGATGACAACAGTATAATCACATAGTAACATATCCAGAAGAAACCAAATTGTGAAGACATTAGACTTTGGCGGGCGCAACACATCCAGACCTCACAAACGTTCTATCAGTTAGACTACGAAGCTACACCGAAAACTCGGAACTTTAAACATCGCACTCGGTTACCTTCTCCTCTTACCAGATCATATGGAAACTGACAGACTCTCTAGAGAAACGACTGTCAGGTACAGTAAAGGCGTTCAAATGTTACATTCTTGGTACAGCTTCGTATCTCAGTTGGATAAAGTATTCACTGCGTTTGAACATTCCGTTTCTGTTGCTGGTTCAAAAGTTGCATTTCGCGTAATGCAACTTTTTTCATGTTAAAAAGTATGCCAAACTGCTTATGTAGCATGTATCATGGAAACTATTACAAGGGTAGTCATTGTAGAGGTTCAATCACAAAAACGGTAGCTGTTGGAAGAAGAGATTTGAGGGAGTATTTTAAACCATCCACACAGCAGGCAGTAGGTACAGACGTTTTAGGAGCAACAGTTGAAAAAAAACTGCACATGGGTGTCTTTTAAATGTGAGTACTTCATGTACGGCAACTGATAAATTCAATTAAGCGAGCGTTCAATGCAGGTGAACTCCGTGCAATCGTTCGGACTCAGAAGCTACTGGTGTCTTCAAACAACGGAAATCAACCTATCAGTGCCACCTCACAATGTGTTTACCAATTTGTATGTAACTGTGGATAAAGTTACATGGGCACAATCAAGAGATGCTTGAGTTCAAGAGCGAAGTAATACTTACCCAAATGGGCCCAGAATTCCGTGTTAACGGAGAACGGCAGTCTTGCTGAAACACGTAAACAGCCGGATTCTCCAGTCGTTAGACACGCCCTGACCATAGGTTACGCTATCGATCCATCTCGTGCAATTGCAATCATGTTGCGTCATTCTAGCCCAAGATTCTTATGGTTTTCTGAGGTGGCTGCAATCACTCAATTCAGGCCAGCTGTTTGTATTTAGAAACAACTGGTCGGGGAAGTGGCACTTCTCTAGAGTGAATAATCTATCCTTACCCGGTTATTGATTATCCACTCTCTCTAGTTGTTCACTATAAAATACCACTCATTTTATTGTCAATTCGGTACTGACGAGTCAATACATAAAGCTTGCATCTACCCGGTTTTCGGGTTCTGACTGGTTTGTTCAAACAGTGGAATAGGTCAGAACAAACCTTAGTTAGTTAACGCTCACGAAGAACACGCGATCTACCAGGATGAGACACAAGTCAGCGATGAACAAAGAATATGGCAAACGTGGAGGTTTCTTATAAGAGCATTTTCGAACCAAAAACCACACAAATTAAGCAGCCATGCGTATTTTAATCCACTAAGTATCCAGCCTTTAAATTAATGGTGTGAAGATAAGAGGTGGACTGCTGAACAGACAGGTGAGCAGAGCATGAGTCGCAAATAACGCGTAATGCGATTACCTGTATGATCATGAGAGAACAATATACAATACACTTGAACAGTTATTGTCAAAATGGGACAGGTGGTACAGGTGTGAAGCCAGTAATGAGTTAAAGAGGTAGCCCGCCGATATGCGTTCTCTGTACGGTCTGCGTCATTTCCTCAAACTGGCCATTGTAGTGCAGTAGTCTTTTGTTTAGCCATAAACATCGTACTAGCGAAGTCCCAGACATGTGATTACGGATTATTGCTGGTGGCTTGGATGTACTTCATTTCAGGTAATTATTGTCACATCCTTGGCCAGTGCACTGAATATTCAGAATGACGAATATCTGTTAAAGAAGCAAATGTATTTAGATTAGCGGTCGCTAAATCTATTGTTTGAAGCGCACACACGTTTGAGCAAACCGATTCAGTTTGATATTTTAGACAAATGAATTTAACTTAGCAGATCAGAGCTGGTACGATTAGTTTGCGCTGATCGAACTCAGTTCCGCATACAACTTGCGCCTGAGCTCTGGGTCACTGAACGTTCATAAACCAGGAAACCGCTCCATTCAAATCCCATCCCACTCATTATGTCGGCTTGTGTAATCTATCCACCGAAAAAGTTTCCAATATCAGTAAATTTTTCCTCAAACTGATCGATTGTCTTGTTGATCATTACTCCGTGATTATTATCTCGAGCAAGAAACCCACAGCAGTTCCGCATACACGCCATAACTCAAGTCAGTTCACCTTATCGTTCTCGGTCTAGTACGCGACCATTCCGCTTGTTTGATTTAAAACTGACAAACCAATAAGGCGATCTAGATGGAGGCTTTCAGCTTGCCAGGTGTTCCTACATGTGCATATGAAGCCCAGAAATCTTCTCACAAACTTACCAAACAAAAAACGCAGTTAAAGGAAGTGGATCCTCGATCCACTCCATTGCCCTCAACACTCAGAATGACATGCTTAAACTTTCATGAAACACAGTGGCCTTTTCCACAAGCACTCATACACTGTAGCGCCACGGTGGACAATGCTTACGAGGTCAAAGTGTGTTCACCCATCGGTACCACGGTGACTAAATCCAGTCAGTTTTGGCAGACCAGCTGTATGTGGCGTGCAGAAATTTATCAAAGCTGAATTTTGAAACTGATGGCACATCTTGCGAGGTTTAGTCATTTTAACCGTACTCGTGGAAGTCGATGACATTAAATAAACCCTTTTTGGGAAGAGGAATATATTCTGAGGACAACGAGATGTAGGTAGTTTGTCTTCGGTCATACTCTTTATAAGCGCGGTAATCTTTCAGCTTTCTTATGCATAATGCAACAAAGGTCAGACTGCACGCTAATAGCTTCTAGTCGTCCCATACGTGCGTCAATTCTGAGGAAGGAGCAGAACACTGGGCAGTGATTCCGTATGAAAACGAGTCATATGGCCAAGGGAATCGATAACTTCTTCGTGCTGTCTTGATAGAAGACCCTTTACGTGAAAGACGGGTGACTAGATACCAGCGATGTGGTCCACACACACTTGCAGTAATCGAAATGTACACTTTCAATTTAGTAATCCGGTCTTGACCAGGATAGGTCATTTTATGCGTGTTTGACCAATTGATCATGCAAGTTTAGCTGAAAGTTTAAGACAACATAGGTGCGATTGCGTGTAATCCGTTTGAACTGTGCATATTATGTGGTTCAGATAAGCATACGGACTACACTGATACTTTGTAATTTTAGTTCATTGCCGGGGCCTACTGGCCGTTGTGATATTATACTCCGAAATACACTGAAAACGATTCCAGGATACATCTTAAACTGTAAGTACATCAGACACTATGGTAGTCTGCTTTGAGACGCGGTGGACAGAATTCACTAGTCGCATGAGTTAATTAGATTCTCCCAAACCGAATCTGTGTGCACAGAAGTCTTTTGCTAAGGCACTGAAATTACCATGGCCTGCCGTCGTTGGGACACTTGATATGGTGCTATAGTAACCATGTCTGTAGTCCCCAAATGACGCTAGGTTCACACTGTATTAGGCTCCACGAATTTCTGGTTTGACAACTAGTTCCAAATTCATTGTGTTGTATTTTGCCTGAAAATGACGCACCGAAAACAAGCTTGTTCGCCACGTTTTGACTTTCGTTGAGGTGAATATGTCCACTGATTACTCTTTGAGGTCGTAGAATGTGAGCAGTATATAATCAGTCTATCCGAAGATTTGAATGCTTCACGTACTTAGATTGAAAATCAATCACATGTGGTCGTAGACTTCGCAGTCACGTAGACTCTTCAGCGGGCTCCTTTAAAACGGCTGCACTGGACTAAAGCTTCGTTCCTAATAGAATTTGTCGGTAGTGCAAACACAAGAATTTAAATTCCGATCACTTTCTCGTGAAGCAACCGTTCTTTACCACCCGTGACATTACATTAAGCCTAACCAAGTTATCGTGTCTGAAAGCACAGTTCAAATGTCTCGACCAAGTTAAGATAAGGTAAAATATCCGTCTTCATGAAACCATTGGATGACTCCACGACTGGGACCTCTCAAAAAGTATAAATCATACTCCTAATTTGGCTTTCCTTTCATAATCCATGATCTATTCACTGTTATGCAGTACAGTGGATCACTTGTTAGCTGGGCTCTGTCAAAATACCGAAAACCTAATTGGACCAGTCAAGTAAAATGCGATAGAAACAGGCTACTTGGAATTTGGCGATTGGTTAGTCCACTAATACACGCGCACAAATGACTAACTGATAGGTAGGATGTTCGCCGAGCCTGACATTTAGATCGCAAACGTTTCATCGCCAAACAAAGTGACATTATCAGTGCGCAAATACTTGAGCTCAAACCTGTGCATTCAACTGCTTGCTGCCCTTATGTAGACCGAAACTGTTTAGGTCACGTTGCTTAAAGCAATGAGCTCTGGAAGATCACATAATTATAAGCTGTGAATTCCATCTTCATGAATAGGCTGGATAGGATAAGTCTGTCCAAACCTCCGTAGGACTAGTCGACACACCCAGATTCGAACACAGACGTCTAGTTGGTGTTCCGGCTTGTGTGATGATAGGTCCATCCACGTTTAGCTTTTGCTTTTAACAACACCTTCCCCGCCTCTTTGAGTGCGTCCGTAACCCTGTTCCCGGCCCTCCGTATCGTTATCGCTAGTGGTTACTGACCATATTCACCACTGTTGTCTTGTTCATGATTTGCACCTATCTCCACAGTCTCTATTGTTTCCACAATTGTATTGTCGTTACAATCCATGTAGTCAAACAGAGAAATCAATTTAGTTACTTATGTTTATATGTTCTTGAAACAGATGTACAAGCTCTGAATTATGCAACTAAACAAACGTGAAAAAACAATGTGTTAATCGAGAGAAGCTCTTAAGATCGCCTGCTTGGTTGTAAAGGAAAAAACAGCACTAGGAAAAACAGCTATTATAAAGGAATGCTTACTCAAAAATGTGCTGTTCACGTTGTATTTCCTACCTGTGGAGGCGGGAAAAAATATGCGACTGGTTTTTTTCAGCGACAAACGGAAACCGTCCCTTTTCTGTCTGGCTGCTGCAAGAAAGCTTTCTGTAGGCAATAACAGTCGTGGTCGAGCAACTTTATGTCACATGCGAACGGCAGCGATTAGCTTTCTACTTAGAAAGTTTACTCATAATGTTGATCTCCTAATGATTGAACCTATTACACTGTCGTAATCTAGGACCAGGTCAACTACGTTAGACTGAGCTCTAGTATGAGTGCCATGTTCTAAATAGGGTTACTAACGAACAACATAATAACAGCAGCTAACAGATTGGTTCACAGCCAACAACGGCGTTTCACTAGGATCATTCCTGAAACACGTTATTCATTCGTTTCTTTTTGGAAATACCCATTTTAGTCAAGTCGCCGATATGGCTCTACGCCGATGACGCAAAGATCTGGCGAGTTCTAGAGTATTCGAAAGATAGGGTTAAAATATAAGGTGATCTGAACTACCTTAATCAGTGGTCCATAGAAAATAACTTGCGGTTCGTTATCAACGAGTTTAATGTCATGCGAGTTCGCCATGAGAAGTGTGCTGCCTATTAGTTTTGTAACACAAAGTTGTTTGTGCTAGCATGAAAAAGTGACCTAGCGACCATATTGGAGACAATATGAGTCTGTCTACAAGTCATGCTAAAAAAGCACGAATAACCCTGGACCTTCTAGGAAGGATTTGTGGAACTTTCTATCCTGAGATGTTCCCCGCTATATTCGCTTCCATAAGCCGCTCACACCTGGAAACTAACATATAAACCTGTCGACCTTCTTTTAGGAAAGAGTTGGCACGTACTGAAAGTGTTCAGGGACAAGCCACCAGAAGAATCATGGAGATTCGGAAAGCCTCATACCCGGATAGAGTGACAGAATTAGGTTAATTCTCAATGACACACAGGCACACTAAGGTAAACTTAATTCTTACCTACGGTATATCCCACACACCGGATCATCCACCGACACATCTCCTCCCACGGAATAAAGATGAATATTTAGGAAGCCACTCGCGAAAAATGAGCAATGGAACAGGCAGATTACTGTGTAGACGGAACTACCTCACAGTCAAGGCTTGTTCACATTGGAACGTATTAACAAGCTATGTGGTCATGGTTAAGTCTGCTGAGATTCTAAATAGTGTTCGACCGACACATGTGTGGGAGAGAGCCAGCACTACAAGTTTCCTCACCGTTATGTTAACTCAATCTCAGGTCGTCAGTTTCGCATGCCTGACTGAATGTTCTTTCAGTGTGTCTCAGTATTCGTTGCTGAAATGATTGTTCCTAGGAGCTCCACGGAATTTGCTTTCCATTTACTTCCACTCACCTTTTCTTTATACTGTAACATCTCCCAATACAATTTTTTGCCGACCAACACACAGACAGGAACCCACAAGCAGCAATCTTTCTCACTCCTGCTGCAATCTTTGATCCTATGAAAAGAAAGTTGGTTTTCAGGGACTACTTACAGATAGGAAGTAGTCAGGGTTTTACTATCAAATGTCGGACATCAGATTACACCTGACGGTGTCCGCCTTCTCGGGGAGAGCAAACATCGTGTTTGAATGAATGGTAAGTTTCGAGATTAATGAGCATCGTCATATCACCATCAAACCTTTGGAACGAATACTTTGCGGAGTGCCTGGGATCCAAAACGCCAGGAAACGTTTAGTCAAAGGCGCGAACGGTGCAGGGATTGTTTGTTCGGAAAATCAGCGCGTGCTTTGCGCCAAAAGACAAAAAAACTCATTTGCACTATAACACCAATCCGAGGGAGTCGCGATTGTCACGGTTGCCAACGCCAAGTCTACATGCGGAAAACACCATTTCATGCGAGAATGTACTCCAAAGTTTCTTGTATATCCCCCGGTTACTTCAATACCCAAATACGTGTTCCTGTCTGACCAGTGAGTAGCACAGTATACTAGTTGGTTTACCAGTGGTTTACGGACGATAGTTAGCATGGACAGTTGTAGTCACTAACATTTACTATCAATATTGTGCTGATCGGTATCTTGGCCATATCATATTAACAACCGACAAAAGTGTCTCAAACCCGATAGCCATCATAGCAAGTGACCTCTGTTTATAAATTGCACACCCACAGCTAAGAACGACACAATTAGCAGGCTTTCTAGACCAGTATTGTTTATGGTATGAAATCTCACTGTGCGAACTTCTGGGGTGGTCACCCACATATGAGAACTTATCCAACTCACTCAATGAAAGGCAATAAACCACAAGTTATGAGACTAAGGAAGACCATCTCCTTAGATTGGTTGATACGTCTGGGCATCTCACACCACAATACTGCAGAATGAAAATAGGCTAATTCCATGTCCATTAAATATGCTGACAGACCTGCATTCATTAGGCAGACATAAGTGTGAAGAGTCCACTTTTTAAAACCCATTTAAAAATGAACAGGAGACTGATAAATTTTCATTCGTTCTTAGATGGCATCTCAATTTACTGATCAATGCCTAATTAATCGAACTACCTTTGACTAGATTTAATGAACTAATCCAACTCCACGGCCCACTTTGATAAGCTATCAAACGCAGTATTTTGGAAGAATGTCCAGCCCTCATGCAGCCATATTTGTGAATCAGCTTCGCAAGCTGCTCCACATTCGTGCAAGTTTCTGTTCTTTAACTGACGCAAGCGCAGAAATGCACATTTATCAAATGAATTAGAAAACATGAGAACAACAAAGTAACAAGCAAGACTAATTTTGTATGATGATTACCTGGTTGGTGGCAACACGAAAATATGAGAACAGTAACTAGCATGAGTAAGCAACTCCGATAACATAAACTTTGGATGCCGTGTTCACTAACGGTTACTCAATCCTTGCTCACAAATGTGAGTTTGACTGAGCGCGGACCTCGGGTGGCTAAATGTCCACATGAACCTCATCTGAATAGAGAGCTCAGAGTTTTGCAGTCGAATGCCAAAAGCCTTGACAACGGTCGAGAGTCAGAATCTCAGCCTTTTTGATCGATTTCTTGGCATTTAGCAAATAAACTGAAAGGTATTTTTCTTATTGACGGACTGCTTAGTGCCGGCCGAATAAGCAACAATGGCGTATGATAACGTTTTGATCACACCATTGTTCAAGCACTTAGGCTGACATCCATGTACTATATCAGACAATAATTTTGGATTGCGAGCAACTTTTGATGCTGGACGCGAGAACGCAGAAGTTGGTTGCAGAATTTCGAAGTTTGTCTGTGAGTTGTGACTTGATAATGGGAGTTGAATAGAAGTACGCATACAACCGGGCTGTATAGTAAGTTGTTTCGACGGAATTTTTTATCATTTTAACCGTGAGATATTCTTTCTACTACTAGTAGCACGATGATCGGTTTCAGAAAAAAATAACCTCGCTCGCTATTTGGTTGTTTCCTTGATTTTAATGGGTGGTTCCGAAGAAACTAACAGCCACTTTGGATGCAGTTGTAAAGTTGCAAGTGGGAGATAAAACATATCGTAAATATCTGTCCTTCAATCAACTGTACAATACTGGTTATAACAAATATACTTCGAAACAATCCAGGGCTGATTGGTCGATTAGCACATTTCTTCACTACTGGTGATTATTTTTGTATGAGGAAAAAGTATGCTGTTTGCAATTAACTACTCACAAGTAGCAAAACATCTAACCGTTATTTTTAATTGGTTTAGCATGAGGAAACTGACACCCTACCATCATAGTCCATTCCACCAGTAAACTTAACATCACTGTTGCAAGTGAGGGTGTACATATTCACATAAAGGCAAACTTCTTGCTTCGAAAGGATAAGTTTAGTATCAGCCTCACAGTCACAAGCGGCGAATTTGCAAAAAATAACCGCTGTCGTTGTTTTAAATATGGGTTTTCAAAAGCGATAAACTTTATTATTAAATTCTTAGTTAAGTAGCACAAGTTAGTCTCCACTCCACTAGTACTTACAGACGTAAGTGTTACAAGCTTTTTCACACCCGTTATCTGATTGTTTTACGGGTAACTAGTATCCATGTGGTTCAGTTTCATGCTTGCTACATGCGCGAAATGTTGAGTGTTTTGGTGGAACGACATGCATGATTATCCTGGTATTTGAAAAGTAGAATAGGCTTGAACTACAAGAGAATGTAGTTGATCTGTCACAAGGACTACCTTTAACGTTTGATCGGAGTGGCGAGGTCATTCCATAATGTGCGCTTAATTTTGACCTACCCTTTGTGCGGTTACACTCTCAGACACCGAAGTAACTTACGGTCAGTAAGGTGAAGTCGAGTTTGTGTCCAGTTACAAGTTTGCTCATTTGTGGGTACCACTAAATTCAATGGAGTCCGACAAGAGAACGAATTAGTTGAAAAAATTGACTGTTCATAATAAACTGTCCGCCTATGTATCCCAGGTTCCAAGAAGTACGAGGACTTTATGAGTCCCCTTGAAAATAGTCTGCTCAGACTAACCACTGGTAAAGAGGACAAGTCTCTTTTGTGGAAAGCCAAGTTATTTTACTGAAAAGTATTGTTATGAATCAACGATTTGCAGGCACTGTCAAAATTACATTCGATATCGTGTTATTTCATCAAGATAGTCGATTTAATTTAGTTTTGATGAGTAATCGGGGATATGGTTAATTTCAAGTTGAAAATCTCTCGCATTTGATCGCACCTGTCACATTCAGATAGACTTTCTAGCCAGTCTTTTTTTGAAAAGAAGCACTAGACTCGAGTTTCGCTCTCACTAGAGCTCATCGGTAGTGCATATCCTTGCCGTGGTCGGAACTAGAGCCTCGGCCTCGCTTTCATGAGGTAACCGTGTTGGCCACTGTGCCATTGACTTCATACCATGCACGACCGAATTATCATGTTTGAACGCTTGACCACTTTCACTTGTGAGTAATGTCCAGGCTGCCCGATAGCGTGAGGTTGACGGCACTGTGAGTAACACGGTTGCCTCCTGAAAGCTTGGCAGGAATTTTACTCATGGTCGTGACAAGGATATGCACTACCGGCAATTTAATGCATTTGATATCGAATCACCAAGTGTNCCTACCCTTTGTGCGGTTACACTCTCAGACACCGAAGTAACTTACGGTCAGTAAGGTGAAGTCGAGTTTGTGTCCAGTTACAAGTTTGCTCATTTGTGGGTACCACTAAATTCAATGGAGTCCGACAAGAGAACGAATTAGTTGAAAAAATTGACTGTTCATAATAAACTGTCCGCCTATGTATCCCAGGTTCCAAGAAGTACGAGGACTTTATGAGTCCCCTTGAAAATAGTCTGCTCAGACTAACCACTGGTAAAGAGGACAAGTCTCTTTTGTGGAAAGCCAAGTTATTTTACTGAAAAGTATTGTTATGAATCAACGATTTGCAGGCACTGTCAAAATTACATTCGATATCGTGTTATTTCATCAAGATAGTCGATTTAATTTAGTTTTGATGAGTAATCGGGGATATGGTTAATTTCAAGTTGAAAATCTCTCGCATTTGATCGCACCTGTCACATTCAGATAGACTTTCTAGCCAGTCTTTTTTTGAAAAGAAGCACTAGACTCGAGTTTCGCTCTCACTAGAGCTCATCGGTAGTGCATATCCTTGCCGTGGTCGGAACTAGAGCCTCGGCCTCGCTTTCATGAGGTAACCGTGTTGGCCACTGTGCCATTGACTTCATACCATGCACGACCGAATTATCATGTTTGAACGCTTGACCACTTTCACTTGTGAGTAATGTCCAGGCTGCCCGATAGCGTGAGGTTGACGGCACTGTGAGTAACACGGTTGCCTCCTGAAAGCTTGGCAGGAATTTTACTCATGGTCGTGACAAGGATATGCACTACCGGCAATTTAATGCATTTGATATCGAATCACCAAGTGTGTGATAGCCAAACATGAAGTTCTACTGCCAGCTTCATTGCTGGCGACCATACCTTGGATATGACGGATTTCTCGGCGTCGCAGATGCTTCCGGTGGCTACCGCTTTTGCATCCGTCTTCTAGGTCTCAGTAACCAATCCGTTAGACGAAAAGATTGGACCAATCAATGTACAAGTTTGTGACCTTCGCCCACGCTGTGTGTGATTGGTTCTGTGGTGTATCTGCCACAAAGTGATCTACCCAACAGTGCGCAGGTAGACTGTCATATGATTAGGATGCTGGAGTGGTCGCGAGGTCCCTAGTCTGAACATGCAGAATTAACCAGTTCACTGTGTGGGTCGGCCACACAGACTGCGTTATCCCGGATCTCCCTGTTTGCAACCCCATAACGACCTGACAGAAATACATTCGGATATGCATTTATTTTACTTACTCACATTATTGTTTCTCTGTGTAACTGTAAATCTAGGTAAGTCCCATCGTGGATGTTACGCATAATTTTGTCTCATTTCTGCTTCGTTCAATCAGAAAATCTACTAGCGGTTCAATTTCGCTAGGTTTATTGGTGTCTAGTCGCAAGTGCGCCAATGATTTGTGGCTTCATGGTCTATTTCGTTTGGCACAAATTCAAAGTTTTCTCGTTCATCTCAAGGTAGCAGGTGGTTGTGTTCCTTGATTACACTCCTGGCAAAAATAAACAGCCTCACTAGCTGAATCTTGATTGCCCTAAAAAGAGGATGTCTCATCGTCCTTATTTTCGGAAATATATAGGCCCAGGTTTTATGGTGTCATCCTTCATGCTTTCCGTGATGTTAAAAACTGTCTAGCTTGAGACTGCCTTATGGCATATAATGCTTATTTGAAGCAAATTATTTAAGGTGTGATTCACTTTGTGTGTAAAACGATGGGGGTTTAGTCTACACGTCAGCTGGTGTACGGTCTGCGGAGAGAAATGGGAGCGACTTGTCTCTGTTGACTGTTATTCTTTCGCAGTGTCAGAATCTTTTAGCATTTGCTGATGCTATCTTGCCGATAATCTCTGTCTTGCGTGTTCGGTTGTGTCAAATTAGGCACTTTGTTATTCGTCGTTGACACCAGCTGTGTCTGTTGTGGTCTTCCAGATCACTGAGTCCCAACTGATGAGGAGCTCCGCTATGTCAAAACAACATCGCATCATCTACGGGATAAAATTGCTGGTCGATAACTGCCCTGACCTATTAAAGTGCTAGTAAAGTGATTCCACATTTGTATAAAATTGCGCATTTATTCATTCTCTATAGCACCGTACGTCCTGTAAAGTACAACTCTAAGGTGATCATCATGATCTTGACAATTTCCACTTTATACTTTGTTTTTCGTGGTTCGGTTATGCAAATTGTGGGAATACTGAGACAGTGGTCGGCGCGCCCACCTCACAGGCCTGATGACACAGTTCTAGTCCAGGTTTAGATGAACTAATAATGAACTGTTACAAGTGTAAGACTGTAGTCCAACTCTATTGTACAGAATCGCCAGCTTAAGATATTTTCTGAGCAAGGCAGCTACGATAAAATGAGTAATGTCCAATGTTTATCATGTACGCGGTCGGCAGTGAGTTCATATTTCAAACGTCAAGGTTTCTAAGTGCCTGAAATGAATCCACATGCATTAATCGAGTGCGTTCAAACTTAGGCTTGGTTAATAATTTCTCCATGTTTAGCAACCGCAAGTTCCCTGCATAGGTCTTCAGATTATAAACCTCAGGGCATTTGGGTCATATGCAGGTTGAGTATTATCAGGCTGTACCATCTCGGATGACACCATAGCACTACTCACATAACCGGATTTCGAACACGCAACTGTATGATCAACAATTGAGTGCAACTGGACATAAATATTAGTCGTTTTCCTGAAGAACGGTGGAAAGAGGAATGCACGTGTGAACTCGGGAAAACGGTATTCGCACAACACCAAATGTTTTGGTTTTGTATCTGAGTCCAGTCGGTCTCACTTCGACCTTTATTTTTAAACCTTTATGTTTGTAAAACTTATTTTTCCTCTATTGATTATATTGGTTGAGCCTTAGGATTTTCGGTGATTAAAAGTAGATTAAATCTGTTTCCTAAAACAACCTGAATTTTCGTGAAGTCTCTGAAATTAAACTATGAAGCTACATTTAATAGTTGTGTCTGCAAAAGTGGGTTGGTCAAAGCAGCCATTTGCATTCAACCTAAAAGCAGAGGATATGGGAAGAGTCGCCTGCACAAATGCGAACGCGCAAGTGACCTGGCCTCACTATCGGCTGCTAGTAGAACAAAGCCAGCTCCCTAGTCAGAACGCTTCACGCAGTCACAGGCTTCCTATCTTCCAACGTCGACTATTGTTGCCGCCCTTATTCGTGCTGTTCTTCTGACTAGCTCTACTGAACATCATATGCCAACCCTGTTTTGTGCATCCCTCCTCATTCATTGATTTAGTATGCCACTCCTGACATCTATTTGTATCCGACGCTCTTTCGGGATTCAGACACTAGCAGTATACACATTATTATATTGTTTATATTCCAGGTGCTTCTGTAATTCACTTTTCTGGTCATATCCCTGGCGTCTGATCTATCGACCCGTTGCTCCTTGTCAGCTTCTCTTTAGTGCGGGTGTATTTGGTCAAAAAGCCTGTTTGAACTCGCCGATAACCCACCAGCCCACGGCACGTCTTGTCGCCTTTGTTCCCTTTGTTAAACGAACTGGTTGACGTACATTCCCTCGTGATTTAGCCTAGCTGACGGTCATTGTGTTGCCAGAGCAACCTTACAAACGTTTGATCAGTTGTCGCATCATTCATGTGGAAAGTCTTTTCCACACAATGAAGAAATTAGGATAATGATCTAAATTGGACCTAGTTTAGGCGATGATACGGAATAATATCCATCTTTAGAGTGCACAAAGTGGATACTGAAATTTCCGTAATTCGACCCTGAAAAGATCTGTGACTTGCATCACCACTGGATTTGATTGTTCCACTCTTTTTCTTGCCACATTACGCAAAACGTTCGTGAGTGCTGGTGACATTCAATCTAATATAACTGGTTGCTAGTTGGCACACCCACGTTTTTAGTATCAAATTCATGTGATAGTTGTCGCCCTACCGTAATTTCATTTTGGCGTCCTCATTTCCTAACCGACCTACCCAGAGCAAATCGGTCACTAGCCCTACCAATTTACCCAACATTCCGAGCGTGTTGTTGACCACTGTAACGATTACTCATCCAACCCGTCACGTCACTCAGTTATATTGAAATGCGAATGCAATACGGAATGACTCGAACATTCGGGAACTTCGGGCTATACGCTGTGGTGATCGGCACTAGAAAATTATTGCTTTTGACCTTTCCTTATCTTGGATAGCAGCCCTGCAGTGCCCTGGTTAGCGGTTCCGCTTGCTCTGACAAATTGGTCCTTATAGTAGGGCAGAGCATGTCTCTGGTATTTACTACCCTGTACCCTACCTTAGGCATAATTCCGTGCCAAATTTAACGCAAAATAAAGCCCCAGATACGCGTCTGCATGAGTAACCTCTTACATTGAGTGCGTTCTGCACGGAAATCCCGTTAATCTGGTTGGTTAAAACCGGGATTCATTCACGAACTCAGCATTATGCGGTGATTAGTGAAACTACACAAGTGCTCTTGATATAGTAGGGACACTTTAGAAGAGTACATCACTGTGCGCTTGTGTCTGCAAATACCTCTATCACCCAGTCTGTCAAGTCACCGAACGTGACAAGCCCATGGGTTGCACCAATTGACCAACCTGTCCAACTCGGATACCGTGACTGGCCGGACGGTTGTAGTAGAATTGCATTGCATTTTACGTCGGAATGTTGTGGAGGTCGTTTCCTTAAACTCAGTCACGAATGGTTTCAATTTTCCAGCAGTTGTTCGATCTCCTAATTGTTACCAGTTAAGTAGAAGTCGACTGTAAATTTCCTTGAAATTTCCACGATGTATTATGCATCTCATCGTTTTGTCAGTGTATACTTCATTTGAAACTCATGTTTCTAAAGCTGCTTATTTCCGAGGACAAAATTACTGAATTTACAAAGTACGCCTCGGAAACTACTCCATGATGGGGATATAAAGTTCATCAGGCTTTGGTTAAATGAACCAGTCCGATAACGTGTTTGGGAACTCACGCGCATTGTTGCACTTTTCGCGTCATATCACCAAAACGCAGCGTGACTCATCAGCGACTGGATCCCTCGCTCTGGTTATTTTCGGCTGTAACATTGTCTTAACTTTTTCGCTGATGGCCTCCGTTAGAAGGTCACACAAATCGGTGCGCAGCTTACCAGGCGTTTTTACGTCACTGCGCTGTCATATAGAATCCAGTGATAATATACAGATTAGTACTTCAAAAGTTGATTAAGTGTTTAGTGTTCAGAGCGAGAGAAATGTACAAGAAATCCATGCTGGTTAGCCACTAAGTGGATAATGAAAACTAGAGGAACTAAGCAGTAGATGCGATTTAAAAAAATGATGTCACTTAATTTATGTGATATGTTGTTAAAGTGAGTCCAGCAACGTCCGAGGCAGTTTCATGCGATCTATTGTAAGCTCTCCGAAGGTTGCAAAAGCGTACTCATTTACAGTCTGACTGAGGACACGCATTGTCATTTGTAAGACATACTCAGTGAACAATTCTTCACGGTTTTTTGCTACACATTTTTCCATCCAACGTTCAGCATCTAAAAACCAATTTGAGAGATGCTATGCACCTCAAATGCCCTCACTTTACGGCTAACATAATGCAGTCTACAGCTATGGATAAATCTGCGAAAGTTGTTAGGTTTGACGATTGTTGGTACTGGATTCTTTTTCGGGATGGGAAAAATGTGAGTTGTCTGGCGCACTAGGGTGACCTCGGTCGGCATGTGTGTGAATCTCGGTACTTCGTGCGGTCTTCGTCTCATGAGAAGTCCTACATCGCCACCCTCGATGGCTACGGATATGAACACGGGTTTCCAGAATATCGTTGCCACAGCTGGTCTGATGTCATGCGGTTTACACGGCATGTAGTTAAAGCAAGTAGAATGTTCGTTATGGTTAATTTTCTGGTAAATGACTTTAAGCACCCAGATGCGCATTCATCTGAAAGAATTCTACGTACAGTAACTTACGTTTGTATGTGATTGGTACAGAGCTTTTGAAACGTAATAACCGATCAGTCGACAATTTTTTCGGTGAAATCTGTCCTCACGCCTGTACAATACATAAAATAGCATCCACGTATACAGTTCTGCGTGCTTCATGGCAGCATGTGAAATACTCACACTGTTCACTAACTCTCTCTTGGCTTCATAACAAAAACATTCTAGCATGGGTACTCTGTTGACACTTGCATATAACGGACTAATCTCCTCCCTATCACCCCATCGCTGTGGTACTCACTGATGAAGGATCGATCAACTCAACCACTGATTTTCAATTACAGAAATGATAGTTTTTGGTGATCAATGTAACAAATCTACCGCGTACCACAAAACATTGAAAGAAGGTGAAAGACTCGTCGATGAAATGATCACGCAAAGACTAGTTAAATCGAAGTTGTATTTTGTCAGCATAATTATAAAAACACGAAAGTGGATTTGACCGTTCTGGTTGTAAAATAAATTTCAAGGCTTCGAACCTAACTGAAAATGTGAATTCTACCCTTACTGGCTTCGTCCTAGCCGTCTGGTTACAAGTCTTGGAGCAACGCTGCCGATCAATAAATGCGCGTTCTCTCTCTGTCCGCTTTATGAATGGTACATTGTCGACCGAGGGTACCGATTTTTGAATGAGTGTGCGTTTTTGCCTGTTTGTGTGTCTGTCACACGGCTCTTGAACAGCTGTGTATGACCTCAAAATGTTCCTGGTTGTCACCTTGCTCACATTTTAACCGGGGCTCGTCTGGTTTCTATACCCTGGTAACCTGCAGTAGGTTTTATGGTCAGTCGATTTTAGTCGAACTTGGTTTATTGCGGCTGCTAGGAATTTACAAGAGAATCCCTGATGTGTTTATGTGCATCCGGTCCTCTTTGGGACGATATTAAAGCAACGCACTGTCGTGTAAGAATACCACATAATATTCTTTCGTTCATAGGAGTGTGAAGCTTTAGATCAAAACGAAATCGTAATACATGGGGCGAGCAATACTTCAACATGCTCATTCAAAAAATGGAACACTTCATTTCAACAGATATTGGCCTATTTTTACTGCCGTTAGAGATCACTCACTATTCCAGCACTGGCCAGTTGATCACACAGTTTGGAGACTTAGAATGACATCAAGTCTCCGCTTAGGTTCGTCCACGGATTACGCTGTCACTACAGGTACGGATAGGATTTCCCAAGAGTGGTGTTTGTTTTGTGATACAGCTTTAACGGATGTCCTCAGACCCATTGAATCAGACTAAACTGTAGCATTTGGCTTAGTGGATGCGAGAGCTTTTGTAACATTTATAATCGGTTGATCTCCAATTTATTTTCCCCAGTGATCATTCGCATCTTTTTATGAAGTTCATATGGTTTGCGGGGGTCAAGCCATGTTCGGTACATGTTTGCCAAATGAAACCACCTCCTTCAGCGAACAACACCAAACACCCCTTATATGTCTTTTTTGGGTCATTCTGGAAACTTGTTAAAGTTTGTAATTGATCTCCTTCGCTCATCTATGCAGCCCTACATTTTCGGTAAAAAACCTACTCAGCCCTAACACCACTCAAATTTGTCTCGTCGGTGACCAGACGTTCGTATCACAGGATCCATAACTAACGAAAGTTCACTAGCTAGTTCGGAGTGGTATATTCTCTTTTTTGGGCGCAGTGTGACGTGCTCCGGTCTTACGATACGTCACTTAGCTGATGCTTAACGTTTACAAGACTGAACATTGTTAACATGTAAGCTCAAGACAATCAAGCACATCAATTATCTGGAATCCGCAAGCAACCTAAAGCGCACTTTTAACCACTGAAACTTATAAATAGCTGTTTGCTTTTTGCACTTTTGACCTTATTATGTCAATAAATCAATTTATATTGATTTTTTTATTCAGGAACACCTGTTGTATCATACCCCTGTGGTCGGACATAGTTAGCTTTCGACTGAGAAAACGGTGGGTTCCCTTATGAAATTTGCAAAGAACTGCAGCTTTCTCTAGTCACAATACCGAGTTAGCTATTGCCAACTTACTCGCTGGGTATGTTTCGATGACGAATGGTTGTTTTTAACCTTAGACAAGCCTTAACAACAGGATAGCAGTATTTGGACAAACAACTTCGAAGTTAGGGTTTGAAGCTTGTTGAAGCTTTTTGGTATTGCCATTTCGTTTTCCAGGAGAATTTGTCGCAACGACAAACCTGTCCTATGTTTCTTGACACATACATCTACAAATTATCTGCGAACTTATCTATGAGCTATCAAATGTGCATCATCATATCGTAACTACAGAAGACCATCTGCTTGGTGCTTTTTAAATATTTTTTAGCCTATGAATCTCAGTATGTGAAAAACAGGTCACGGTTCCACCTGTTTCACTCGACCCACTCGAATATCCGAAGTCTACTGAGAATTGATTTAACGCGTTTGCCCCTCCGAATGAGATGTTTTCCCAATCTTTATGATAGTTATGATAGTTAACCAACCCGGCTTTTTGAAAAGTCCCAATGTGTGTGATTATCTTCTGGATGTGTCCACTTTTAAATGACGGCCGGACACAAAGTTGTGTTGTGAAGAATAACCGGAAAGTTTTTATTGTTGTACGCCTTTTTAACCGTGGCTGTACAATTGATAGACTGCCTATTTACCAGTCTGCCGACGTCGTCCCTGATTTTCGGTCATCTACGGGGTCGGTCAACTTTGCAACATCAAGGTAGCAATCAGCACATTTTTGACGGTTGCGTTTTAATGACCACCGACTGTACATTGGCTACGTATTTTCGATACTTCACCGTGTAGGATCCAGTTGCTTCAGTCGGTTAGACAGATCGACGCAGGAGGTCTGTGGCCCATGTGCGCACACATTCTGTTTTGCACAGTCCGTCAAACGGCCATGCCAGTCGACTGAATGTGCCAGTGTCACGTGACCACCACTGCGTGTGACGGAATCACATGGTCTACTCGGAACGCGTTGAGACCATATACGGTCCAGTCATCGCGACTTTTCGAGCCGAACCGTCTGAGGTCTAATTAGCCAAAAGTCGATGAGGTGGCGTCGTGAGCTAATACGCATTACCTCGCACTCACGTACCATACGGTAATTACAATCCAGCAGTTTTCATCTCAATGTCAAGGCACTTCCAAGTGTACAAAATCTGCCAGAGAAAATGCGAAACAAATGCTTTGGCACTTATGAATATCAGGACATATACTTCATCAGCCTGCCCCACGATATTATTCATTAGACTGGTAATCCGACCACTGTGCCCGGGTGTCCTAAACAGAAATTGGTTCAACTGATGGGAACGAATGAATATTGATTTTGGATCATTACATGCGAGGATGGAATATGTTTAGTTAACGACCGTTGTGAAGGTCGAGTGCTTTTTCGCCTGCTTTCAGTAAGCGTACTCTGTATTTGATCTTAATGTGGTTCTGTTTGATAGTATTCACAATAATATACTGATGTTAGTTATGCGCGGTGTCAAAATCTCGACCCATGTTTGTGTCTAGAGCGTCAGAAAAGTAAATAACCGGAGTAGGAGAGCGACCAAACAGGTTTTTGATGTTTCTATTCTTGACTTAATTTACCGTTCCGAAATGTATCAGTTTCATCTCTTTGGTAGACTAGCATATCTGCAGCGTTGAATTCCCTAGAGTCACTTGAAGAAGTCAGTCGAAAGACACAAATTAACGTATAGACTTACTTCGCGCATCTGCATTAGCTATAAACGTGTGTTTAGTGTGAAAACAAAGGTACTGTTGTTAAATGAGGATAAGAACGAGCAGCTTGGTGTGCTTTCACACAAAACGCACAACACACCTGATTGCAGCTGTTGCATTTCCACAGACTTCTTCAGTCAGCCGCTTTCGAAAAGAAACACTATACTCAAATTTCCACTATTGTTAGTGCTCGTCAGTAGTGTATTTCCTTACCACGACCGGGGTTAGAAATCCGACCACGTTTTCATGAGGCAACCGTGTTGACCACTGCGCCACTGAACTAACATTAGACACGACTGTGTGATAATATGTAAACACTCAGTCATGTTCGTTGCTAGTAATATTCAAATGGCCCGATCGTGTCGACGACACCATGACTACGACTTCACTCCAAGTTGAAATCACAGCACACTCGCTTGTTAAGCGACATTTTGATTACCGGTGAGTAAAAGAGGCTTTTGGGTCATTGTGTAAATTGGACGTCATTCACAACTGGTCGCAGTTGTCTCGTTTCCGTGAGCTTTTTCACTCATCTCCTTTCGAATGGAAGCACTTGGCTCGAGTTTCACTCTCAATAGAACTCGTCAATAGCGCATATCTTTGTAACAGCTACAATCAGCTGTGAGTGATGTTCAGTTTATGTAAAACCGAAATTTTTCACCACTCAGCATGATTTGCAGCATAAGTGATACTTTGGCACGTCGCCTGCTGTTGAGAACTGAATGGACAGATTTCTTCAGTTTTGACATGTTACTCACCATCAAATCAAGATGGTTTAAACTTCAGGGATTCCATTCTCGTCCTCAAGCCTCCCCAAGTTTATCATGAATCGACAGGGCTCAATACCTTCATGTGTTCGACGAGTAGTTCCTTGAAGATTTACAACAGGATTTAGTTGAAGATTGCAAGTTGAACAGTCTGACACATGCGTGCCGTGAAGAAGCTACATTCTTGCCACGTGGGACGTATGCTTTGAGAAGTTTTGCTGGGACCAGGCTTTCATCATACATGTGGCACATCTGGCACTTAAAACCCATCCGCACTGTTGATCTATGAATCGGCTTTCTGCTCACCACTCAGAATAGAAACCATCGCACAACGAAATCTGACGAACGGGTGAGGAATTGGAGACAAAATAACTCACAATGGAAGACGTCAGCCACACATACACGCGTATAAACCAGGCAGAAGTCCACAAAAAGTGCGAGTGGAAACCACCACTCTGTTGTGGACTGGAATTCCGGAACGTAAACGCGGGCGGGTGTATGGTGTTGGATGGTTGGGTTGGAGAATAAAGATCGTGCCTTATTGAACAATTTTTTGTTACAAAATGAACTACCCTCCCTGACGCCTTCCGTTCGTTATCCAGTTGAAGTCTGATCTGCCTGTGCATTATCGATCGTAGCACCTATATCCTAACATGTAGGTATCCCAGTTGACATGTGTTACTGTCGCGCGATGACGTTCCCAGCAAACATTCGGCTCAAGTTATGTGCGCGTATGTGTTTGAAGGATGAAGGTGGTGGTGTATCCTCATTCATATTGCAGATGTAGACAGTTATTTTAGGCTCACCTCAAATTCGCATTTTTGATAAGGTTAGTTTACTTTATGACGAATGGCAAACCAGCTCCATCTGTGATGTGATACACCAGGTTTTCAAATTCGTCTTTCGATTTTTACTTACCAAAACTAGTACTATGCACCGAATGAGTTGTGTGCTTTCGTGCGTAACTCTTCTTAACAGAGTTCAATCAGCTGTCGGGAACTAATCGGGCTAACCTGTTTTCAAGCCGGGATTCCGCTCTAGTGGTTATATTATTTTCATTACTGAATCCCGTTTGCAAAGGTTCTTATTCATGCTCGTCAAGTTTCTGACGGCTGTCGCATTGTTTGCGTGAAATCGGGGCAAATTTTAAAACTAATTAAAATCGGGAAATGAAATGCTTCTGTTAGGTGAAATTCTGTATTTCCCGTTCACAGTAAATGTCTAAATTTCCGCTAACTGTTTTCTATCATCCTGCTTGCGGCGATTTGTTTGCTTAAAGCTTAGGCCCGAGATAAATTACTTTTAAAGTTTACAAGGCATTAGGAGTAATATTACTACAGTACTACTTTTTCTGTTGTTATCAAACTGATGGATATCACACTTCTTGGCACAGAACAACCCCATCCACAGTCATTCGCCGTAAAGTTAAGGTACCAATACTTAAGTTTCACTGAGATGATTTTGGGAATATCGAAACATGTCAATAGTGTACTGCTAAATGTCAGACAGTTGTAAGTTAATGCATATATATATACTCGCAATCGTATATCTCAACCGTAAGTCCAGAATTTTCAGCCCGTTAGGTTGAACATCATTTATGTTTTACAGTTTGCACAATCAGATAGGAGCTTCCGCCCGGTCCCCTTCTCAACGAGACTAGACTGAAGTTTCATTTTCGCTTATGCCCGTCAATAATGCGTATCCTTGTCACTAACAGCGATTAAATTCTGGTCCTCGTACCCACCTATTTTGATGACGTTTTTATCCGGTAAGATGATTGCTGAATTCTTGCATCTCTATCCTGTGCAAGTAATTCGCTAAGTCTATGAATCGAATTACTCTTTTTAGTGATTTGCTTCCAACGTTAGGCCCCTCCATATTTACTGTCCAAACGAGTGTTCACGTGTACCATTCATAAGGTTTATTTCTTTACATTTCCAACTTAGCTACAATTTTCTCCGATATTTTTTCCACTGAGGCGCCACAATCAACTTCACGCACCAACTTGGTTGTGCGTAAACGAAGCGTGACTTTTCAGAACACACTTTGTGACCCTCTTTTTCAACCTTACTGGGCATACGTGATTAATGCCCTCCATTTTCAACGGGACCAGACGGCCTATGGGCTTTCATGCTCGGTCTCCAAATGCACGCTTTACACTTCCGCTGTCATCCGCATACGAGAAATGATAAATGGGGAGTGTCACCACTCCCTGTACGCCGCTTTATTACGCGCCTTGCTGAGGGCTGGATGCATTTTGGCTAGTCTGATCGTGCCAAAGCATACGGCAGAATTTTGATTGGCTGCAGGGCCCTTTACCTTGAATGACCTTCAGGTTTAGCTGCGCAGATTGTGCACATTGGCAGTTCATTCAGCCAAGTTTTACAAAGCTTTTAAAAGTGCCCTTTTGTTGTTGGGCGACATGCAAAAATCATTACCGTCACTTCTATTTCTTAGTCGCTTCCTCTGTTCTATACCACAGATCTCAATCAGTATGGCCAAAGAGCACTTAATCGCCTTTACAAAGGTCCAACTCGGGTTGACAAACGCGGTATATCTGATAAACCGTCAGAGCATTTTGTGGAATTTCAAAAGAATCGGCAACTCCTGTCTTCCTTCACCAACTTTTATTTTGCTAACTAACGTAATTTACCATAATCTGGTGGTTTATCTGCCTACCTGTCATCGGCGTTGCTAACGAACCACTGGAAGGTATTCATACGTTTCATCGGAGCTTAACTGAATGTCGGACCATTAAGTTCAGTTTTCACACGAGCCCACCATATCTGTCATTGTTCGGCTGAGTGAGAACCATATCTAGGGCACTGTACCAGACTAGGCAACAGTAAACAGGGTAATGTACATTTCCTGTTTTATCTGCTGTCATACCTTCGAAAATGCTAATCTCGTATGAGAAATCGCCTGCATTTTCTACCGTTGGGACGCGTTTGAAGTTATCCTGAAGATGTTTTTAGGTCAACCAATCAACCCAAGACAGGGCCATTGTGAATTTAATCGAACGCCCTTACAGTAGCACATCAGTGAGCCAATGCACTACACCCTTGACGTATCCGGTCATTTTTACAGAGCCATAGTAGTTATTTTGTTTGTAATAAGTTAGTTACACAATTGATGATTTTATTTTATGTCACCACTGAATAGTCACATCGTTGAAGTGCATTTTACTGGTTTACGTTCGTCTGCGTTACTTCAAGTACTCGTTCTGCATTAATACCCTAACTGTCCAACATGTTCTACGGAATAAGGGTGGCTGCGGGAAATCAGCATTCGCGTTAGGGAGTCGCGATGTCCGGATGAAACGGTTGTCACGTCAGTATTTCATCAACCGTTTTTGATGTGGTGGGGTGACGTTTAGTAGAGACTGGCTTCCACTCGTTTGCGTGTAGTCTGCTTTTCCAAAACGTCAATCACCTCAACATGGTTGTCCCGGTTACATTTAGCAAGTCGAACTCTGAACTTGTGCCGCATCGGGTGAATTTACGGTCTGAATGTATTCAACATCGGTCACACCGTTGATCCGTACCATGGTTTAAGCAACAGTGACAATTTGCTGTATTCACTCGGAGCGACTGGGTGTTCAGTCAGTGCACCCCTGTGGAAGCCCAACGGGTTGAGTGCAGGCCGTGTACCTCTCCTGTTACTACAAGCCTTAAGTGGGCAAACGAGGATAGCCGCCCCTGTCCACTTTTTGTTCAACCTCAAGTACGGTGTTGGAAAAATGTTAGCGGGAACGGTTACTTTCGTTTATCTGGCTAAAATCTGACATGAAAAAGGTAAGGTTCATATTCTTGCTGCTCACCATTCTTTTACGAATGTACATCAGTTGAGCAATTGTTCTCACGAAGTAATCAAAACAATTTGGCGTTGTTGTTTACTTTTCGGTCGGATTCAACGACCCTTGCTGTGTGACCCTCTTCTCGAGGCCGTTTGCTGACTCCACCCAGCACAAGTCTGTCCATCGAACTCATTTCGATGATTGATAAAGCGCGGGAAGTGTTTACATTTGGAAGACGGGCAAATTTGTGGTTTGAGTGACGAAGTACTTTAATGTAGTCAAGACAACTGTGGTGAAAAGATGGGAGATCGTTCTGAGTTGGCTGGAGGTGAACACTTGTTGAAACTCATTGCACCTGTGAGATATATACGTACCAACCATCTCGCTTGTACGTTGCTTCCCAATGTCAAACCGAGCTCTCCGTATGAACCCGCGACTTGCAAAGATTACTTACAATTATGGGTTCTGTGATAGAGGTGCGTTTGTGACACCAGATCTAGATGATTAACCTCTGTAACAATTGGTCGTCTGCCACGCTGACCACTACTTGGTGATGATAACGAGAGGGAAAATTTGGCACCCAGGATAAATGGACTGCAGACGCTTTTGTACTTGTGATGGGCTCCCTCGAGGGCTCGAGAGCAAATAAAGGAACTCGTGTTGGGGTTTATCATTAGCATGCTGTGATTTCCAACTGTGTTGGACCAGTTCATCACTTCGACATACAAAAAGATAGTGCTGATTTTTTAGGGCGAATTCATCCTGATTGCTTTGTCTCTTTTTGCACGTTACACGGGCTTTAGTGTGCGGTTAGGTGAGTTATCGCGATGAGCAAGCTCGTGTGAAACTCAGTATGTCGATGAATCGCCGGTATTCATTAACGAACTCCCAGAATTTTGGTAGCGATTGGCTGGCAGTCATTACGATTGGTGAATCGGTATCCAAAGCCGTGCTATTCTTATGTGCGAATCGACATGGCTAATTAAAGTTAACTGCACCTGCCGATTTTTCAGCCTAAGGTTGTGTGTACACATATTTTCTAGAAGCTATCCAGTTGTGAAAAATCTGGGCTTCCAATGGGTTCGAACAAGGCTAGGAACCTTAGCTTACACGGTGTCTTCAAAGCTTATTTCTTGTAGTCTTAGTCGCACAGATGCATTGTGATTCAACCTCTAGGTTATCACGGCACACACTGGAAACAGTGGACGATCCAAAGGCGGTGGTAGAATCATACGACTTTAACATATCCACGGTGATCACGTGTCACATTGTAGCAAGCGGCGGTGCCCAACTTACGGATGATCGGTACGGCCCGATCTCTCTCGCCCGCCCATGGTTTTGCCAAGTCACCTATGCAATAACAAGGAGTTGTGAACAGCCAAGCCATGCTAGATATAGGTAGTCAAAATGACTACTTGGTCATCCTGGCAGATAAGTAGAGAGAGCGTGCTGTAACCTATGCGCTGGTCGATCGACATGTGTCAACACTGGAGATAATACACAAACCAGTTCTCCAGAAAAATTCATTAAAACTTATGCATTGGACGGGCTCAGCAAAAACGCCATGCACCATTGTGAACGTTCAGATGGAAAGAGTGGTTACTGGGAGCATGAATATCACATCAAAATCTCTGTCTCTGCCGTATCTCGTAGAATCTGGTTGCAAGTTTAGCCACTTCCTTCCTGTCAAAAAGACCCTCGAGATCAGTGGCTGTTCCGTATGACTTACAGCGTGCAAATGATGTGTGCTTCGCATCTGCGGTTGATTCAGAAATTAAAGTGGTGCTGGTTTAGCGAGAATTGCCGGAGTTATATGGAGTCATTTTGGAGTGGGCCATGATATTATCCGGGCTTTTTCCTGCTCGCATGTACTTTTTCGCTTTTTTAGTTCAAGTTTGTCACAAGATTTCAGAGGGCAAGCATTCTTCCAAACACGTGATCATAGACGAGCTTTGACGTTTGATTCCTTCGTACGTTTCATTGGTTGATTTTGAGATCCGAACAAACTACAGTCGACATCACTTGACTGCACTGCACACACACCAAACCGAGATCTCGGAGACTAAAGAGAATTGTCAAATGTACTGGGGATCTGTTTCCTGATCTGAGGATTAAACTGATTGTGATTTACTTGACGCCCAGTTGTTCCTACCCTCTGGAACAAGCCGTGATCTCAAGCAACGATTGACACGTATCGCGAGTTTTGTTACGACGAGCGCTGGGTGGTCATTTTTGGAAATTGTTTGAGTCCAGAAGAAAATGTGAGTGTATTCGCGCAACCGTGGTTGATCACTGAACAATAAATGATCGGACACCCAGCTGCCCATTTTTCGTTCAATGGGCGGGTTTATCAGCTGATCAACTGTGATAGCCTACAATCAGTCGAATCGTTTGTACCCTACATTATGCCTCAAACGCAATTCCCCGTTAGAAGACGAATGGCAGGCGGTGCAATAGTTGATCCCTGTTTCTGAGGCCGCCGATTTTTATCCCTGTATTTCATCTGCAAGTGCACCCTCGGAAGCCGGATCAAGCCACGTCTAGTCCAAACTGCAGTCGGACCAAACTACGTTCCGAAGACCACCCGAGGTTTTGGGGAAAGCCTGGACTCCGGGTGCATGTTTGCAATGCCCACGCGTGTGCATGGCGGCCCAGATTTCGGACGGATTGAACTGACACTACCGCCTGTGTTACTAGTCCATCAATGGGCCAACAACCGCATGCGCCGTCCAGGTGAGTTCAGGTGACGAAACCGTACAGCTTTCAAACATTTACCACGTCGGAAGCGATACTGGCCTCCGATAGTCGACCAATCGATCAGCCGCGGCACGAGGGGGAGGGGTGGGCGCCAGTTTAGTCTGTCTGAAATCGAAGCCATTGTTCGGTCACTGTGTGTTCGAGACGGACGGCCATAAGCCTAACCTACACTCCAAAAACGCGAGCAACCATCGTGTCACCGTGATGGGGGTTAGCAACACGCTTGTCAGTGACAAGCCTGGGTGATCACGCCTACGGTGGACAGATGACCGTCGTTCCAGCCCTGTCCCTACGACGCGTGAGAAAACTGTAGTCATCTTTTGGCAGCAGTTTTTTTACAATCAGTCAGACAGCCATTTATCTCAGCAAAATATGTGCTACCAGGATGCCGTGAGCTAAAATGTTTGAATAGCCCTTGCACAAAGAGATTTGAACCCATGTAGCCGTGACGAACTCATGCGGCCTACCCAAAAAGCAATTGTGATGTCTTCAGTCGGACGCGCTGGCCCAATGTCGGCTGGTCACATGGACGTGATTTTTCGCAGGCCGAACATGCGTCATCAGTGACTCGATGTCGCAGCTACCAAACCGCACTGTCATTAGACCGGGAGTGATGTAAATGTGTTGTGACCAGAATCTCGTGTGGTTATTCTGCCCTCGTCGTCCCATGACCGATTTGGAAGCGGAAAACTTCAGTGTTCTGGCAGATACACCTTACGATCTGGGAAATTTCTAGACTCCATAGGTTTAGAGCTGTTGTTACGCGTCTTTAGGGATGGCTGGAAAAGTAATACCAGTCAAACGGCTTACTATACGGCTGCGTTTCGATGTAACAGGATGTTTGTGGGCTCGCAAAGCTGCTCACCTGCTTACTGCATGTTTGAAGCATAAAGAACTGGAGTACGCCATTCCGCTTACTTGGTTTGAGACACAATGTCACTTGTTATGTTTACTGTACTCACCACAAGCAGTTCATTTGTTTCAGTGATCAGGAGCTAATTGTTCTTGTGGGCCTAAGTCATGGAGTTTGCACCAACGTGAATTTCGAAGGAGGGAGTGAACTAGGTTTCAGCCAATGCACCACTCGTACGGTCGTGCAGTTTCCGTCATTGGATTGACTAAACTGGTCACATTAGATGGCAGTCAAGACAAAAACTTTCATGTGTAAATGCTTGAACATTCGGCTGCTTTTCATTTCTTCAAATTAGGAAAGGAGTGGTTTTCCATCGAGACAACTCCTTAACTCATACTTCATAGGTTATGATGGCATAAGTACTTTCTCGAGGGATGCTGAGGTGCGTCTGTTGGAGCTCTAAAACTTTCCCTCTCTCCCAATCATTCGGTTATCCTCGTAGCATGACGCGAGCAGGACAACTGGAGGACGGGGCGTATGACGATTAGCTCATCCCCACACAGCATGCAACACGGCCTGGTACCTTCAAGATCAAATAACTAATAACGCATATGATTATGAAAGCTCCTGAAGTCTCTGCGATCAGCTAACGGTGGATCAAAGCATCAGTCTGAGCGCATCACAGCCAGCAGTTGGAGTGACGGTAGAAGTTCGAAGCGGTTATATTGTATACTTTTGTTCTGAAACCGTATTCTGTAAAGTTTGTTAGTTTTTTGTGAAACACTAAGCGTTGTCGTCTTTGAGTCCAAGTAGTGCTGTTGCATGACGGACTAGCCACACATCTTTGTCAAAGGCTGCATATAATCAATCGTGCGACTCCTAGACCTATACTCTTGATCAACTCACATAATAGCAATACGCGTTACAGAGCCTGTTCTGCCTTTATTAACAAATCAAATAACTATTTTCGTCTTCACCGTTCTTTTGGGGATGGCGTTTTTCATGATCCTGTCTGAACAGTTGATTTATCCCATTTACCTCAAAGAATGCTTATACAGAACAAAGTCTGTGATGAATTGCGCAAGCCTTGCGGGGTTGTCCGACTCTGAGCCAAAAGGGTTTCATACGTAACTGCCTACATCCAATGGTCTGGCGACATTCTTTGGGCAACTGCTGCTTACCGGCAACTTTACTGTTTTCTCTATTCATTTTGTCCGCCACGATAACGATTGATGACAGCTGCACCCTCAGTACATAGGTGCCTAGATGAAAACGAATATACATATGTCCATGTGTGTTAGTCGCTTGTGTACCCATAATTCCAATGGCTGCTTGTAACCATTGACAACCAAGTAGGCGTGTAAAAGTCTTTTTAAACCAAACTAAAACTCAACGTAGTCTCGCTTTTTATATTTATCCAGTATTATTTATACGCTCATTATTACTGGACGAGATCTTGCATTCACATATTTTTTAACATCTGTTGGTCATTGTACTAAGCTGTGAAGTTACATTCCAGTGTGTCTTTGTGTGCACCGGATTGGGCGCCTCAATGTGGCATAATTGTGTCAGAAAGTGTTGATGAGGCGGCTTGTTAGAATTTGTTTGACTCCAACCCATGATTGCAACACCAGTCGGTACTAAAGAGAAACGACATTCGCCCCCATCCCTTTCATGTGTCTGTGCTTGTGTGCAGTGTCTCATCGTATTCACTGTTGAGGTTCGGCATGTCCTTTGTGTATGTTGCAAATTTGAAACCAGCTGTGTCCTTGTTAGAGGCCAATCAACATTCTCTCCTTCCCGATTTCACTTGTCCACTGTGCGTGTATGTATGATTTGTTTATTTGTAAAATTGAGTGATTCGACGCCCAGTCAACCACGCTCACATCGCAATCCAACCACTTGCAACCGGAGAGTAGATGCAGTTGTTCAACAAGAATTACGGGGGAGCGCCGTAGTGTTCTGCATTTGAATGATACCAAAAGTTCTATAGCTTCTTTTCAACACAGACCATCAAGTGTGATTATTATCATTCGTCTTGCACACATTTTCGTTTGTACAATCCGCATCCTTGTTAGGACTTTCAACTAAGTAGAATGTACACAGTTTATGTGCGTGCGGTCCTTGAGGCACGTTACAGACCACCCGGAACCAAAGTTATCCACCGTATGACCTCTAAAAAAGATAACATTCCCGTACTTTAGTGGTCTCACTCACTCTTATCGTCCTCCTACTGATCAATGGCTATTCCAATCATCATCATCATCATAGACAGCACTACATCAGTGGTTAACACTAATGCTTAACTGCCACACAACCATGAAGAAACAGCAAACCCTATATAGAAAGAGAGAAGGAAAAAGAAGGGGACGGGATGGGACCTAACTACTGAAAATGACTACGTCCTTATTCAAACATTCAGCATCAAGGTGCCTACACCTTGCAAACAACACAACCGAGCTGCAAGTGAGAGTAAGGCGTCATCAGCGAGACAGCTTCCTTACGGCTTTCACTGCCACGCGTCATTAAATGCACTCACTTCACAGACAGCTCGGACAAACAACGACAACATTCACGCCACTGAGCTCGATTAGCCGCCATCTCACCTAGTGTCTCCAACCACCGACTCTGTGAGTCGCGAGGACCCCAGCCCGGGAGACGAACACGACCCACGGTGGCCAACCAAGAATACTTTCCACTGTGCAATTGCCTCTATTTTTGTTTTGTACATTCAGCTAACCACAGGGATTGTACACTTCAATATATTAACTCGGTTTGTGTACTGACTTCCTGATAAGGGATTGTTATAAGTTGAATATCACCCACAATTGATCACATCTCTGACATTCAGCCGATCTCCTGCGGAAGGAAATATTCGGCTCGCACCACGTCTTAGTTCGAACTCATCAATGATGCATATCTTTGCTGCTTACGTCCTTATGAGGTAATAATGTTGTACACTATGCCAGTGGCGTCACGTTAGACAGGATCGAACTGTCGTATGCAAACATTCGGTCACATTCGCTTTTGAGTGATATTAATATTGTCCGGTCGTCTCTAAGAATGATACAGTAATTGTCCTGTTAACTCCAAACGATTAAGTTGGTGTCACAGAAATGAGTAAACTCGTTAAACACTGATTTGGTTGCTGATCAGTCATGGAAGGTAAAATTTTATCAGTGCAGACTGAACGTCCCTTGCAGCGGCTAACTCCCGAGGGTATAAAACTTACTGTTCGATCATGCCCAGTGTCAAGTCAGTGACTTACCAGTTAACATATGGTTTCTCTATGAGGACGTGACCAGAATTCGAATCTCGAATGTGGCAAAGATATGCGGTCCTAACTAGCCCCAACAAGTACGAAACTCAAGTCCACTGCCTCTTTTCGTAGAGGTCGGCTACAAAGTCTATCTGAATGCGAAACCTGCAATCGATGATGATTACTGTTCGCTTTAATTGAACCAAGTCCCCTACTTAATAGATACTTATCAGCTGAACACGATCCAACTTTTGTGACGGGTTTTTAATGCGGATGGCTTATCTTCATTGAGGCAATAGGCTAGAGTTTCGTCGTGTTATGAACTATCGATAATGTGTTTTTACTTGAAAAGTCCATTTGGATAGGAAAGCTGTGATCAGACGTGAGTTGTGTTCACGTTACATTTCGACCATTCATCAGTAACCCGATATGCATATGAAAAGAAATTACTTACATGATCACTAAAGTTTATTCTCCTTCATTTATTTGCCGAACCGTGTTTCCATTTCTTTGTTTTATTTATCGATGTAATTTGAAACCGACAAATGGTTGTACATTTAAGGCCAATCTGTCGACTGCAGCACCTTACTTTGGATTCGATTTGACTAAACTGAATTTTTTCTTGACATCATCTGACTCATGCTCACTAACTGATCCAAACCGTAAGGCAAACCCCGACAACTACAATGGAACTAGGTTTGAGGTTGTCAAACCAAACTTTCTGCAGTACTGCGCGTGAGACCGACAAACTTGTTAGCATGAGTCAAACATATTGATACATTCTGCTCTCTACCACAGGAGCTTCCAGTGATGGTTTCTATTTCACTGTGAATCCAAATGATCAAGACGTAGAAGAAGGTCAACCGCTACGATTAAGATGTGCAGTCACTCCGTCCAAAGACATCTACTACTCCTGGCTACACAATGGGGAACGTGTGGATACAGAACAGGGGAACGGGCGGCGTTATTTGGAAGCAGATAGCAATTTGCAAATCGTACATGCTGACCGAGATTTGGACCATGGTACTTATCAATGCCAAGCACTCAACCGTTCGTCCACCTTTACCACGGCCAGTCAGGAGGCAAAAGTGAACATATACTGTAAGCATACCTCCACAAAAGGCAGTGTAGTGAATTGTGCACTTACATAATGGTCTGGTCATTTTTCATACCGTTCGGTTCATAATAACACTGAAGACCGATATTGATAAAACTGCAATAACTTCCTTAACTTGCTTCAATCTAACCTAGAGTGTTTTCATATTTGTGTTGGATACTTACAGCGTCCAACAATTAGTGGATTTTGTCATTTGTCTCGAATAACTGTTTGTGTGAACATAAATTACTAAACGAGCTTCTTTTTCACCTAAGTTTCGGTTTTCGTGCACTTTATATGTAATTCGTGATCGTTTATTCATTGGCTACCATGAGTGGCTCGTTTTTTCCCTCCATGGCCTCATGCTTCGGTCCCAAATACTGTTTCTTCTAGGGATGGAACCAGAAGTTGAAATTCGATTGATCACACCATCTCGGTACGAAGATATCCGGTTGGGCCAACCAGTCGAACTTGTGTGTCATGCGAATGCCAATCCCCCTTTGAACGCAGCCAACGTCAAGTGGTATCACAACGGAAATGCGTAAGCTTTATGTATCTGTTTGGACTGTACACCGTCAAATTTTCGCGAGTAGAGAGCGCTTAATGTCATTTTTACCAATATACTCTTTTTTGCTTGTTGACTTCAGACGTGACCATTTTCTTCGTGCTAAAACGTATCACCTGGAACAGCTCGATTCATTTGCCTTGACTGACCGTTACTTCTTCGCGTATCAGCCAGCAATAATTCTAACCTAGAATTGTTTATAATTGCCCCCCTACTTCTCCACACACAGACGTTTGGTAGATTCTGTGATATGGGAAACGGGCAACCTGCGAATCGCTTCTTTGGGAGTGGAACATACGGGCATTTACCACTGTCGAGTCGTGCATGCGGCGGGCAAATTGGACAGTCGGTATCCCTATGTGATTCTCTTCAATAGTAAGTGCGTCTTTTCTGAACAACTAATCTTTTCACTTGATGGTGCTTTTTTGTATGATTTGGCTAGTTGAAGTCGGAGACTAGTATACAATCTGGTTTGATTTCGCACAAGATTCTGTTGAGGCCTATGCTTGACGACACTGTTCAACATGGTGGGCCGTTTGTCACAATAGTTGCGTCGTGTTTTTAGTTTCTTCCCGTTCGGTGCAGTCGGTTCGGTTATTCATTATCTACTAGAACGGTTTCCGAACTAATGTGTAAAAAATTTTTAACAGCCTTGATGACGTACACCATCGCATCTGAAAAATGCTGTTTAGACAATTTGCTTGTACGTGTTGATGCTCGTGCCTGCAGTTAGTTGTCCGATATTGTGACCGCGGAGTCCGGAGCACGAGTCCTATTCCATACACAAACAGGACTAGTTAATATCCTTGTCGTTCTCCTCTGGTTGTACTTATAACTACACGCCTCCCACTGCCACCTCGACTAGATGGCCTCCGCTAAATAACAAATAGTCTTCGACACATCGTTTTTCGACACTTGCGCACACGCACGTCGCAGACTTGCCTGGGTGAACACCGCATCACGAGCACCGGTTGAACTAAAAAATGAGTTAGAAAACCGTAATATGCGGGTAACCCAAAAAGAGCAGTTTTCATTCTCGTGTATTGAAATTAAACAACCGACAAGTGTTTGTTCCTGAAACTCTCAGTAGTGTTCTTTTTAGCTACCGTGCTTGCTCAGAAGCAGGTTTGTTGCATTATGATAATTTCCGGCTAGCACTATTTGTAAGTTAGCAACGAAGTTCACTACTCAACATAAAACCGTGCACAAAGGAGAGCTTGACCTCCACCCAGTTCAAAACGTATTTTGTAAACAGTTGGTCTCAGTGGCCAGCAGTGAAATGGTGGACGGTTGTTTTGACCAAACTGGTTCTTATCAGCACCACATACGCCGGAGGGTCTTACCCACGACCTGTGAACAAGTCGCACCTTGCAGTCCAAGCACTCATCCACTAGAACACGGAGTCACGGTCACTGGGATTGTAGGAAGGTATGTGAGTGAGTTGCCGTAGCGGTTATGCTTCTTTTCGTTCACGGGCTGAAACCGATCAGCCGTTTTGTGATTGATCTGCAAAGAGCAAGCATCGACCACAGCCCCAGAAGGGGTTGCTCGTTTGTAGACCAGCCACAAAACGGCTGATCAGCTTCAGCCTATGAACGAAAGGAAGCGCGACGTCTAAGAAAACTAGTCCAGAATGTGTCGTCATAGAGAATTATTACCATAAATACATGAGCGTGAAAACTTATGCATATTCGCACTCTCATACATAGTGTTTGGGTTGGAGCAGCTTCTTTACTGGAGAAGGTACAACCAATCGACCCCCAACCCCAAACTGTTTTGGGCACAGCTGAGATCGAACAGCGTCACTCACCCAGAACAACAATCGACTACTGCACCAAGCCTGTCTGTAACAAACCGGTGATTAAAACTGTTTTCCTGTGTGTATGTGGGGTTTAAACAACCGAACTACTTAAATTAAGACCGTGGAAGACAAAAATCCAGCTGGCCGATCGAAACACAACATTATTGTTGGTCTCAGGCAATCGCTACTGTTGTTTCTCCGTAAAAAGAAATTTCCGTTTCTCCATCAAAATGAGATTGTTTAGTACCACTCAAACCTACATTGTTTCCGGTTTTTCCAACGCATTAACCAACTTCTCCACAGTGTGTTATTCAGTGAGTTATTTGCCCTGATTCCAATGAGCGTTCAACTGGCAAAACAACTGCCTACGTGGATACTGTCTATTTGAAAGCACATCACGTCTTGAATCATGTTGTTGTTCGTTGAACTCACAGATGTGATTACTCAGCGGATCACATTTCATCTTTCACCCCAGTTACACATCGGGTGCAAGGCTGTCCTGTATTCTCTCTTGCGTAGCAATCGCTAATATTTTGATAACACATCGGACGCCGTAAAGCTTTGTCGCATTGTCTAGGCTATCAACCTCGAATCCATTAGTATAAAATATTGCACCTGTCTACTTTATTTTCTGTTATACATTGAAGCTTCTTGTCAGAGACTCATAGCTTTGCTCTTCTGTGCTTGGTGTTTTACGAGCAATTCTTCCGGCAACACGTTCCACTAAACTTTTTTTCAGGCATAATGTACCGGATTGTATATTTTACGAACTGTCTACAACAATAGACTGGTTAGTTCAGGTCACACATACTGAAAGCAAATTGTAGTCTGTTAGACATCTCTACTTTTGACGACGTTCGTTGAAACTTATCGGTCTCCGAACCACTTCGAGGCAACTCGAGTCGTAGAATCATCTGCAATTCGTTTCCAAGCAGTCAACACAGAGTGAGCCATTTTGGTTACGAGACTTTTCCATCCCTGAATACTCTTTGGGGATGTTTGCAACTGCACAGTCCCTTCTCGTGTAACCGCAGTTCGTTAAGTAGGATCATCTGGATAGCGTGTAAACTGTTTCAATAAAAGGACGCGTACTTTTGATCGTATTAGGTGAAACGACCAGTTCAGTTGCAGCTTGCGGGTCACCATCCACATAAAACACATTTCGTTCAACCGTCGCATTATACACAGTGTGTAGGCTGGCTTTTATTGGTTCACAGCCAGTCTACTTATATCGCGGATGAACTGACCCACAAACATATCAGAAGACTTACATTTCTGTAGTTCATTCTTGGCCTTCCAGATGACCGGTTTGATGAAGTTTCTTTATCCACAACGTCATGTTTCTCATCGTGTATCGTATGCTGTTGGGTGGACCATTTGGACATCATTCCGGCTCTATGACATCATACGAAACAAGTCTGATGTTCATGGCCGACCACTCCTACAGTGAACGTTATTCATATCCGTCAAGGAAACCGCGCACCAGAAATAGTCGAAAAATTGGTTAGAATTATTTCTAGTGGTAAACTCGTTTGGATGAGAATTGCATTGTTACTGTTATACTGGTTTTCACCGAAGTTATGAATTAGGAAATGGACGCCAGTTTCTGAAAAGTCAGGAAAGTACGAGACTCTTTCACTTACAAAAATGTTTTAAACGGCGTCGAACTTGAATTACGGTTTAAAAATCTATTTGTGCTAGCTTGACTAGTACGTTTCCTAACTTTGGTGTATACTTCTACGTTAATTCAGTGTTGTAAACCAATGACAGGCTTCACAACATGCTCCTCTCCATCTGCTGTCTCATACTCTCGAAAGTGCCAGCTTTGGATGTGAGTCAGATTGTAGCTCTTTATTCCTAAGATTCATTCACTGGAGCCGATTTTGAAGGTGCTATATGTGACTGAGGCCATGTGGTATGGTTATCGTTACAGAACAACCTGGGTAATTCGCACATGTTCACGTCAATGGGCTGAGACAGTGTCGTTTTAAAATGTCCGACACTTCTGGACGGACGATATCGAAAGCAGTTGTTCTTGACGATAAGGTCACGAATAATCAACACAATCCTTTCAGTCGATCAGACGGCAATACATTCATAGGCTAAAACAACGTTACCTCATATTGCGGTTTTGCTTCTGTGGCCACTGGACCACTCACCCTGGGATCTTTGCATTCGTACTGATCCATCCAACCCCTTAAGATGAATTCTCGAACTGCCGGTTCACCTTGTATAACTTAGTCGATCGCTTCGGTATTGCTTTTTGCTGGTCGGCATACCCATCTCGATGGAATCGTGCTCACGTGGATAAGTTATTGAAGATCCATGAAAGGAAATGGCAGTTGGATGAATGGTTCTTATTCATCATAGACGAAGTGATCAGTATGTATCGAGATTTCAGGACAACTGTAAGCAAAAACAACCTGTTTCATTCACTTTGAGTAGGTACATAGTCCACCACATGTGTGAAAATGCAGCAAGCTTCACTGGGGTAAGGCACTCGACATTTAAGCACTGTAGACCACATTATCTATTTTTTCTGCCAAATCGCATACATGTGCATACGTGTCGAGTTATTTATACGATCCTTACCTTCCGACATTTCCCGTCATATTTGAACTGCTTGCGGATAAATATTCAGGAAATTAGCTTGTGTAAACACCATACACATCAAATCACCTCACTCACATTTGATTAAAGCTCCGGCATTCTTGTGGATTTCTCCATCAGTCACTTTTATATGGTAGCATTTGATTGAAGTTTCGTTTTCATGAGAGCTCACCAACAAGGTATAACCTGGCCACATTTGAATTGCACTATAAATAAACATTTGTTATCACCGTTCCGAACCATGAATTTAATGTACCCGCCCCCCTTACCCCAGATACACTCCCACCGCTACCAATCACCGTATTGCCCAACGAAAACTTCACAAAGTACGTTGTTCCGGGGCAGTCGGTCGAATTGTCTTGCCCACAGTTGGGTCCTCAAAGAAAATTTCTGATGCCACATTCGTTGAATATGTGGATTTATGTTTCCCGGTTGGGTGAACATCACTTGGCAATGTAAGTGTGTGCATGCTTGCTTAACCAGACTGTATGCTTTAAATGTTTCCATCAGTATCACTGTCATACTCATCAATATCATCTGCAAGTTGAAATCTTCAAGCAATTATAAAGTCTACGTTTGTGTTAGGAACAGTATCAGTTCCCCTGTCTGTTAGTGCCTCATGCGGTCACTTTTTCTGTTACGACCCCCTGAGAGAGGAAGGCAAGAACGGACAGGAAGACCGCGAGCGGTATCACGATCACGAATGAAACGCAACGATATCGCAAACGATACGAATAATCGGAACGCAAGTACTCGGACCCAACTCTTGCAACTTAGAACCCCTCAACAAGAAAGGAAAAAGACGGCCTTCAAACGAGCTTTATTTGCTGCCCAGCCCGAAGGCAAAACAGTGGCTCAAAACGGCTGTATTTATAGGTTTTCGGTGGCCTTGGTCCTAGGACACTGAACGGATCAATCAGAAGCAAGCGCGCGAACTCGAATCTTCCAGAATGATGGCGGGCATTCGAGTTATCAAAATAGAGGCATCTATTTCCCTTGGGAAATATAGCGAGTTTTTTGGGAAAAAGTGCTTCTCCCAACATTTTCCCAGAGCTATCATTCGCCGAATTATCAACAATGAATGTTGACTTGAAGAGGGGCCAAAATTCAATGAAAAACTGTGATACTGAAAATTCATTTCCGTAACCAATGCAACAGCCGTCACTTTCATTTGTCAATTTGTGCGGCGTTACCCACCTGATTCGCCTCTGTTCTGTTTGTTCACGTCACGGTCTATGTCCTGAAGCCAGGTGGTCACAGACTTAATTTCGATCATTCTCGTCAATTTTGAAACAAAAGTGTTACCGGATATTCCAAAAATGAGTTAACAATGTACCATCCTGTCCTATCCTATACTTTGACTGTGTATACACTGTGTATACACATGTTGTTCCGTTATGCCTTAAAAAGCATGGTGTTAGACGTACATCTGCACAAGTGATCAACAAACGGTTCACAGGATATTTTAGCTACACACAGTCGGCTACTTGGACAGGCTGGTTGCTAATAAAACGATCGTTCGAAACGGTACCAAGACTCCATGTTGTGTTTGTTATAGTGAGCTTCTCAATGAAACAAATTTGGTTAACATTAAAACCGAAAGGTAGCCACTTTTTGAATGTCTTTGGATTCCAACTGATGATGCTTGTTTGCCTCTAAAGTGTCGACTTTTCCTGACAAAATGAAAATACGAAGCTCACTGGTTCACGTGGAAATGGATTAGACCATTTTTGACCTTGTAAAAGGGGAAGCATTTATATCCCTTAGAAGAGAATCGCAATCAAAACTTACTATCCTTCACTTCTCATCATAAACCTAGTCCCACAAAGTTTAAACGAATATCATTCGATTGTCTTCTATTGAGAAATCTATTATAGCACACTTAATAAATTATTTGAATGAATGTTTGACAAATTAGTGTGTATATCCAGCGCATTTGAATGTGTCAGCATCTTCTGTCGACAGAGAACTGGTGTAGAACATTCGCTTGGCAGCACATCAGAAAACGCCAAAAGCTTAGAGTTGCAAGTGAATAATATAATCGTAAAAGGAGTGACCTGTTACGATCAAGTGTTTTGCAATTGAAGATGCCAGATTTCTGTTCGCGTATCGGTATGCTGACCTGCGTTGAGTTATCGCCTGCGCCATCCATTTAGAAATGTGCTCTGCTTGTCTCTGCAGCAATTTTCGATCCGTTCTGCCACCATACGCATCACCACAACTGACGTGAGAGGCGGAGTTTTACCAGAAGAAAGTGAGATGGGCAGTGTAAACTAATCATGCGGGTGAAAAATGACAGACGTAGTTCCATCGCGGGATACCATCAGTTGTTATCATATTTTAACTCTAGACTTATATCGTGAGTATTCTGCTCTTCCGTGTGAGGAAGGTTGATGAATACCTCTGTTTGGCACTAGTTGTACTCAACCACCCGTTTCTTACAGTGGACTAATAAATCTGGCTGCATACTCACCGGTAGACAGAATATTCCTCAGAAGCTCCTCCTTGGACTTCATGCTATCGGTCGTGTAGTATTTCCTTTCTCTCTGACAATGCGTTTCAACTGAACCACGTCTGTAAGCCATGAACCAGAATCACGGAAACTGTAGGTACTGCCGATCCACGTGGCTTTTTGATTCACGGATCCGCCAAGTGTACCATCTGAATGCCTACCAGTTAGAATACCTAAGGCCAATTACTCATCTAACTATTCTACAGGAATGACTATGGTTTCGGTTAGTGAAAATGAACTGGCATGAGGGAGTTGAGAAATGATTACAGTTGGTAAATATCAGAATGTCACCGTTATAACATTGGGTACCACCTTGAATGATACTCTCATTGAACTAGTCTAAGCGCGGTTATCGATATATATATATATATATATATATATATATATATATATCGACGTCTCTTACTACTATTTTCGAAGTAATGTTATGGTGATGAAAACTTTTGATTAGGTTCTTCCTTTAATGGGTATACATTTTCTCTTCCGTCAAACCAAACAAGTAACCGTCGGGTTCGAATCAACCAATAGAAAAGCCGGAACCATGGAACCTATGTTTCCTCCTCCTCTTCTGCAATCCGCCTCATACTTATTAAATGATCCATGGAAGCGCAAGAAATGAAGATTACTCTGCGATTAGAGTTTTGTCCCCATATTCTCGATGTGGAAGCATTAAGTTTTTATCACTTGAAATGCGGAGAACGTCCGTTCCGTTTTAGGCTGTCTTGATATTAGAGGAACCCATTTTTTTCGTCCAAAACCGCCTCCTTCCTTGAGGAAACGACCCTATCCAATCACAATAGGTGGAAATGTCGTGAACATTCGAGAGGTGGCCTTCACTACTTTTTTTTACCTCTTTGGCCTCTATTCCGCTACGCTCATTGGTAGCTTAATGACCTCAACTACTTTTTTAATGTCTGTCCTTCGTTTTTCTGGTTCGAGAATGCTGGTAGGCCACTATGACCCTATAAATACCATGCAATTTTCTTCTTGTCGCACACGTTTTCGGAGCAAAACAAAGTTGCTTTTTTGCACCCGTCTTTTGGCTTGTCTTGGACGCAATTAAAAGAGACCACCGCGTACTTTCCGGACCACGATTTGCCGTGTTAATTATATTAAGGAGGAGAATCCGAACCAGCATATTGAGTCAGCGATTAAAACGTTTGATAGCATGTTCTCATGTTCCAACGTCACTGCTGTGATTAGATCTCAAGACTCAAGATATGTCTGCGGTACTCCGCTACACCTTCAGATCGGTACAGACCAGACAAAATGAACTGGTGCAATGAGGGAGAGGATTGAAACAAGAACGCCGTACATGATGTTTGACAATATAAAAGCGCTTGCACAAACAGATTGTACAAAGTAGCAAACACAACGCAGCGAACCAAAATATTTGTAATCTATTGGAGTCTTGGGGAGATGTAAACCAAGCGGGTGAACATAAACATGCGTCGATGGTGTGCAGCAAGCCTTCTGTGGTTTAATTCGACTATGAAGCCTCTTGGTATGACTCATCGCACAGCGTTTTGGCAGCAATGTGATTTTTCCGTTCCCACTCTGCTTCGCTGCGCTATTTTGGCCCGCATAGTATGAGCCATTCTCGTGTCGCAATACCATGGAAAATCTCTGGGTTATCAAAAAATGACATTAAGTCAAAAAAGTGATTAGGACACAGTAAAACATTAAGGGGACATCTTAACCTGGGAAATATATAGCCTAAAAGAAGAGCTGTCCTCACTCACACTCTTCCAACATGCAGACTGAAGTACGAAGCATAACTGGTCGCACCTCATTGCTTGGTTATTCGTTAACTTACTCGAGATTGCACTTGAGTTGTTCTGCTACATCAGTGCTGCAGAAGCATCTGATTTTTTCAGAGACGACAATCACTGGGTGACAGACATTTGATGGATTTGTGATTTTTATAACGTAAACTGTACACTCTTAATTTACCGCGCCAATGGTAGTCACCAACAAAATGAAGTCACACAAGGGTGGCGGTACTCCCTTGCAACATCTGTTTGTTTTCTCTAGGACTAATTGTTTGTTGGAGGACAGTTGTAATATATTGTCTTAAAAATGTTGGATCAGTATCATCGTAATAGTGATTTGTTGTCGGTCACCACTATCTTTTTCCACTGTTTCCACGCTTTCTAACGAGTCCATACACCTAGTTTTTATACATCATGTTTGCAGAACGAACAACCGTTTTTAAATGTCTTTGGTTTACGACACTTGTACCTGACAATTCGTTTGAATTGTATTCAATCTTTGGGGGTGCACGAATCACAGCAATGCCTCTCTTTTAAATTCTTCCAGATCCTCGTGGATCATACTGAATGTCGACTTTGCGGGATTATTCCTTTGCTAGATCTAACAGTATACCGCAATAAGTAATGACAGTATGTTCCAGTGTAAAATTGAACTAACCTTCGAGTTTTATGGGCGACTTTGTAAACAATTTGGTGTTAAGTATCCGTCTTAATTTTCTGCCACTCGTTAAGGCTTTCTTTACACCGAATTTGACGCGGTCATCGATGAAAAGACATTCAAGAGGGCAACCACAGAGGTAATAATTCTGGTGACCGTCTTCTGGGTGCCATGTCGTGTTCCACTTCGCACAAAGACGGTTGTACAGCGTCGCTTTCGTAAGACGCTCTAGTATTCTTCAATGACTTCCTGTCTCATTTATTCCCTTTGTCACTTCCTTCGACGCTTTACTTCTTGATACTTCGAGACGATTGGACGGTTGGGAACACTACGACCACTTGATTAGGGCCGTGTGTCCGTTGATGACTCATCGACTGTCAGTTTGTCCGCATAGGTGTGTGCATTCCATGCCACGTCTCCAACGCCCCTACATGGAACAGCTGACAGCATTGACCAATGTGTGGATTTATGTGCTGACCGCTTACCGCTTGACGCCAGTTGTTTCTTGGGCCAATCGACTGATGATCATTTCGACTGCAGTTTTCAATTCACACGTTTAAAGTGACGATCTACATACATACGAAAAGTGAATGATTTCCGTCCAATGTGAACAATCTGTGGTACGTTTTGTATGGGTTTTGATTGGCGGTACTTCACCGATCTTCAACCTGACAACTGAGCATTAGGTCTTTCTCCATATTGGTGGAATGTTCGTTGTATGAATTTGGCTTCGGTGTTGCCGCTGGAAGTCAGTTACATTGTTTTCTACTCTTACGCATGTTGTTTAACTGGTATCCCGGAGATAACTTCGGTCTTCAAATAACCAACGCTTAGGATGGTCCTGTGCTTATCATTCTGGTAGACTAGAACAACCGAATTTTTGACTCAGTCACCGAAGGCATTCTTATGTTGTTATAACAACTTTTGAGCGGGGTTTTTTAGAAGCGGTGCTCAAAATGTGTGTAACATTCGACAAGTTTTCACGTAATGATCATACTGTCAAATCGGGATGTAAACGTTCCTTACTGGAACTGATCCACTCACAAATGTTTTGTGTAGAACACTGAACTGGAGGATGTTTGTTGTGGTTGACGTGTGTCAAATCTTCCGGTCCATTTTGATAACTAACGAGACTGATATAACAGACCGGTATATAGAACACAATCATTATCTATCTCATAACTCGACCGATGAGAACGTCCACTAGACTATAGTTACTCTCATTTGCGAATCGTTCCTGTTGTTTATCTCAGGTTCAACGGAATCCGTAGATCAGCGCGGATGGTAAAATCACGTTGATTGTATTCATCGCACGAATTTCGTCCATTAAACGCTTGCTACCTATGACAAATTACGTTGTCAACTTATTGTATCGTCTATGATCTTGAGGCGGACTGAATCTCTGCACAGTTTGTAAATGCTTTCAACTTCCGCACCAATTTACAGACTCTGTTTGGGTTCAAGACAAACAGCGTCAATCGTCAGGGTTGTTCACCTTGGAAAGAAATGATCCACCTTTAACTGATTTGTGACTTAAGTTCAGACATTGCTACGGCCAAAAATTAAAGGGTGCAAGTTTACTTAAACACTCCTTAACGACACCTGTGGTGGCAAAAGGCCCACATTCTGATCATGTTTTGATAATGTTGACATCCTTCGACATAGTTCATATCAACATTAGTACGGTTAACCTACCTGTTCTTCCACATCCGTCGAAACATTTTTCCCCCGAGACGTTAACCACTTTATGGCAACCTACTTCAAATCAACTTCCCGCCGAGTGTTCTCCCTCGGAACTGCTAATGCAAACGTTAGAGCAAGTAAAAGTCGCCGTTGACCAACTCTGAAAATTGTCGTGGGCAGTCCAACTGCTCGGTGTAACAGTCACTGAGGGTGGTTTGTGCGGCTGTTGAAGTATAGTCCAGTGTGTTCTACAAAGGCAAAAACACTTCAATAATTTTCAATAACACCTCCTTCTCACCTAGTTGACGAATGTGACATGCTATCGCTTAACAGTCGTGGCTCCATGCGTCATTTAATGAGTTAGCTAAATGATCGAATAGTCCCAGCTAATAGCCACTATGGTCATCCTGGCCGACTTTCTAATTCAGAATTTTTTGGCCACGGCGAACTGTAATCCCTCCCTTTCACTGACCCTTGACGGTGTTCCGGGTCTTAGTGACGAATTCACAGTTGCTCTGCCGTCATAGTTGATGAACACAAATTAATTGAATTGCTCTCACAGAATCCCGACAACCAAATTCTACGTTTGTGTCAGCTTCCATCACAGACCCTTGGTATGCCTAGCTTTTCGTGTGGGATTGCTATAAAGTCACCAGGAAAAAGAGAAGAGGTCGGGATGGGATCTAACTACTGGAAATAACTACGTCTTTATTCAAACATTCAACATTAAGGTGCCACCACCTTGCAAACAAACGGACCAAATACAAGATTGTTATTCACGTTGAGACTATTGACAAAACGGTCCGTCAGCGTTGATGGGACGAGTGCTCATAGCTGGTTATCGAAGCACCGGATATCCACATAACCGACTAACATTGAGGTAACGTATTAGCTTGAAATCTTGGTTAGCGACCAGAAGTTATCGAACAATCTTAACGCGACTCTGTTTTCTGTTCGACGAGGCTATTGTAGTAAAATTCGGTCGATTGTTCCTTAGTTGTGAAAAACAATTTGTGTCCATCTAATATGTGCGTATGTGACTAAACGATGGTGCAACCAAACCATTTTGTCATACAGGGTTCTAATAACGAATTTATTTAACAGCTTCCTATTGACATCGTTTATTTGTCCATCTCTGTATTTAGGTCAAAAGAGTTACTAAGGCACCTGCGAGGGTGTGATTTATCTTGTCGCGTCCCAATTACCAGACCTGGCAACCGCTTTCTTTGTACAACGGATATAGGTTTCTGCTTCAAGCATTAGACAAATCGACTCGAACGATGTGCACACCAGTAGTTGGTGGATTCACACTAGCTTACATTCAGGATGACATGGTTGTCAAATCTGGCTGTGATTGGCCCACTAGAAAGACATCTCAGTCCATCGCTGGGGTAATAAACGCGTTTGACACAAAGTAACAAGATCGGGGATGTGGTGCCTCCGTGTTCATTATGCATGAACTTTTGCGTTGTGTGTGTGTGTGTGTGATCAGGTGTCCGCTACAAACACACAAACAAACCGGTCCACAATTTATGTACGTTTCCCATTCGTGGGTGATAAAAGAAACATTCTCCCAAAGACGCATCCAGCTCGATGATGGTTCGAGTAGTCATTTTGCTTAGCAGGACTTTGTTCGTTTGTTTGCATTCTATTTCATTATCTCGTCACTCATCGAACTGATTTAACGGTCCCAACATTTCTTGGGTTTGTTTCCACACAAATAGTCACAGCAATTAGCAGTTGTTAGAGTCAGTGTTATCGAACACAAACAGTCAAATCCTTTACATTGAGTCATTTGCTTTATTGTCATGATTGCCTCACACAGTCATTTTACGAAAACGGTCAGAATATAGTTGTGTGTTTCGACCACTGCTGACGCACTGACGCGTTTAATTAAAATGAAGCGAAGTATTTGAAAGTTACTTGTGTCTAATTTTGTATGATAGATACATCCTTGCATACTAGTGGACATTTTTGCAAACAGGGAACAGTGGTTTCGTTTGTGAACACTCAACTCAACCTCCTCGACTGAGTGCCGTCGCGATTTTCTCACTGGGGACATTTCGAAACCCTTCTGGCTTTGTAAATAAATTGTGTTAGTTTCTGTTTTGACACATTTTAGCAATCATCAGGAACTGGCCCCCTCATCTTTAGACGTAAATGGTAACTATTCGGACTGTGAGATGTTCGCATCCGTTAATCGACTTAAACGTCACTGGCGTTTTGCATGAGCGACCTTCTCTCGCGTGGTTAATTTATCACGCTCAACACTTTCAATTTCAGAAAGACATAAGGATCTTCACTTTACTGTCCGTCTTGAAAGATCACAGTTTTGACAACTTAGCATCTGAACCCACTTTTTGAAACTTAACTAGCATCCTGTTTTTTTAAATTTCGCTCTCCTCGACACAGTGTATATCCATTGTTGATGTCTGAGCCGATTGCTTATCCATCTCATGGTTGTGCTTGATTCACTATGTCATGTGGGGTGTTTTTCACAAGCTGGATTTTGTTTCATCTGCACGCCGAACCGTCGGATAGAGGTTCCAGCCAACCTTCAACAATGTGTATCCTCAAGTACCTATTTGTTAGCAGAACATTGTACTCAAGATGGCTGTTGTCAGTAACATCTGCCTTATTTGCCTATCATGTTGTAACCAGAAACAGCTATTTTTGCGGGCGACGTGTCTGAAAATCGTGGAGGACCACCGACGAAGGAAACTCGTCGCAACACAAACCAGTGGCAGTCTCTTCAGCTCGTTTCATTGTCTGTGGTATATATATATATATATATATATATATATATATACCCCATCCTGGAGTTATGGGTTCATTATCCATAGACTTTGCGCGTATGTATACTGTCAGAGCTTTTCGATTCCTACCCTCACGTTCTTTCCGTTTCATTTGTCGTCTGCAGGGAAATGTTACCGGACATTAAATTCCGCGATCAGGATACCACCCTGATCATCAAAAGGTTTGCCCCGCAGCATGTCAACTACTACATATGTGAAAGCAGCTGGGACGAAGCGTCGGAGAAGCACATGTTTATTTTTCAGCTAGAAATGGCCAGTAAGTTGCGTCATCCCTCTCTAAATTTCTCTGACCAATAAGTTTGCACCTTACGCCATTCATATACAGCTTACTTCTCTTATCATATGCACTGTCTGTAGATAGTTATTTGATGTCTGACAGAAAAACTCACCGCAGATTTTTCGAAGTACGTAAAACGGTCATTTTCTTCAAAACTATGTCAGTTTGCTCTAGGGATGTCCAAACCACAGACGACACTAACCGTTTTACAAACGTTGGGTCATAGGCCTTCGTGATGGCGCCCTTGCCTTAACAGCGATGATGTCACTGTTTGTGCCAGGTGGCTAGACATTCCAATCACGAAGATTCCTTCCCTATGTATGTAGGTGTTCTGTCTTTGGTTGTGTAAACAATCAATGTCCGGACAAACGGCTTTATATTGCCTTCTGCCCACAACGTTCCATTTTCTATCCGGATCACCGGCTACTTCTTTGGAAGTGACTTTTTCTTCTATTGTTGTGGAGAACAACGCAAAATAAACCACATTTTGGGTGCCACCAGTATTCTTTGAAGTCTACCTTTATCTTCTGACTGTTGTACATCAGGCTTCGGGTTTATTTAAACGTCTTTCTAAGTTCGTCAATTTCGGATTCAAATTAGATTCCGTTTTAGTCGTTTTTCTATCCTGAAATGCACGAACCGTTTTTCACTTTGCACTGATTGGTGTACATTGATCCGCGTTCTCCGGTCTGACCTATCTGCTACAGATGGCTCCAGATTATTTGTGACTACACAATCCGAATTGAACTGGCATTTTCTGTTTGAAGTACTCACACATCCGGTCTCTTTTGGTAAGAAAAATGAGCACATCTTTACGTTTGTTTTCCGGATGAGTATCCAACTGTCAGATCGGTTGGTTGCCGTCGACTGTCATGTATAGTCGGTCTGAACATAAATTTTCCCGTTTTTTTATCCTTTTCTCTTTTACAGCGTTGTACGCTCCAAAACGTTCCGATTTTTCGCCACGTCTGAAAAAAAGCCAACCGTACGTAGTCAGAATCGGTGAGGATGCAGAGCTCCGTTATTACTCTGATCTCTCCCCGTCTAACTCTTACACAATTGATCAGGTGTCAAATCCGCCACCAAAAATTGAGTGAGTATTGTGAATGGCCTAGGATGTATTTTACATCAAACAATTGGTGTATTGCTTGAATGCGCGTTGTCGCTAGTTTGCATACCTCTAATCGCAGATTAGGCTGGGTGTGGAAAATGACATTTGCCGAACACAAATTTCTATTCATGCTCGGGATTGGAATTGCAGTATCTAAGTCTCTGTCATCAATACCCATCACGCAATATTGTCAACCGTCATGCTCAGGAACTAATAGGCGGTGCACCTCCTGGATGAAAGTCAACGGAGTCTCCGGTTGTCAGAATCTTTATCTCTCGAATCTGTCCACAAGAAAACCTCGAAAACTGCCAAAATTAGGATATTAATCGCCGGAAAATTCATTAGATTTTTCATAAATGACAGTAGTTTGCCACCAAAAAGCTCTCAACTTGCTTGATTCAGGTATCTGATTTCCCGTGATCTCATTCTATTTAAAGAAACCCACAATAACATTTCTTGCCTGAATTTTCCCTTCCACATTGCTCCGAATTATCGTGAATCGTCTGAATCTTTTCGTAAACTTGGCTAATGATATCGTGCAAGATGTCACCTTCAAAAGCATTTCATCAGTTTCTTTCCCGTTAGGGTACTCAAACTGACGTAACTATTACATCAGATATTCATAAAAGGCCTGTGATACGCTATGCTCTAACGACCAGTGAGGTAATCAATCAGGCTGGCACTGAGACAAAGTATCAGATTTGTCGAGCATCTCGTTGGAACAAGTTGTTCGAGTGTTTCAAACAGACGAGTGGCAAAATGGTACCAGAAGAGCTAATATAGTAAAAACCAAACCTCTGTATCCAACATGCCTCCTTCGTTTTTGTGCTCTTTATTGCCCACGGATTAATCGAAAACTCATTACTGTTGGGGTTGCTTAATGTCACTGAATCCATCCCTATGCTTTTATTTCGAGAGACGATGGGTTTTCAGTATGTTTATGCTTTCCTCGTACCACGAAATTAGGCCAACATTGTTAACCGTTTGGTTTTAAGCACAAATTTCCGTTGCCTCCATAGGCAGGTCGTTTCCTGCTTTGTTTACAACCAATAATTTCATATGCAACAGCCACATTTATCGTTTGTTTCTAGTCAATATAATGGATATTTGTGGTGTGAATACTGAACTAATTTTTCGTTCTGTCAGCTTAACTGTACCACCACATATCACATTATTCATGTATAGACTTGAGTGTGGCCAGAAAACACATTGATTGTCTTACAGAAGTTGGCCTGTGATCGTTTGAACACCTGTTCTTTCAAGGCCAATGCGGCTCGGTTACGTGGTGCCTTCTGGTCATTATCTTCACACCATCATGTTTAAAATGCGAACCGACATTATTTTTGAACAAAAGTTGTGGAAAATGTTTAGCTCATCCTTAGGACATGTGAATTGTTTTGGTTTGCTATTGTTTTATCAAAATAACTCGACTCGTTCGTTTAGTTGATCACTCAAACATATCTGCTTCTATCAGCTACACAGCTCTGGACGCCAACTCTTCGCGAATCTTTTTATTGTATATATACTGGCTCCATCTCCCTGTAGTGACATCGTTATCGAGGACGCTTTCCGCTCCAAGCCCGCAACTTTCTATAGGTTGAAACATAATTGTGGTGTGCTCATTTCAACCTTAACTATAAATGCCTTAGTCGAGCGATTTGCTGTGACTGAGACTCGTTTATGTGGCAGGTCTGAACTGACATCATGTCATTCGAATAATAGTGGGCGACTATTGCAACCGTATGTTGAGCACAAGCTGTTTTTAGCCAGCACTAGTTTTAGGCATTGTGTGCGTCACTTATGTTTGACGTCCCCCTACCTAGAATCACACTTGGTCTCAGACAGACCACATGGCTGTTAATTATGGCTGGTGGGGTTCCATTCAGGAGTGTCGTCCTTTTTGGAGCACCTACTTGGATTTAGGTCATGCGTCGTGTTACGACCCCCTGAGAGAGGAAGGCAAGAACGGACAGGAAGACCGCGAGCAGTACCTCGATCACGAATGAAACGCAACGATATCGCAAACGATACGAATAATCGGAACGCAAGTACTCGGACCCAACTCTCGCAACTTAGAACCCTCCCAACAAGAAAGGGAAAAGACGGCCTTCAAACGAGCTTTATTTGCTGCTCAGCCCGAAGGCAAAACAGTGGTTCAAAACGGCTGTATTTATAGGTTTTCGGTTGTCCTGGTCCTAGGACACTGAGCGGGCCAATCAGAAGCAAACGCGCGAACTGGAATCTTCCAGAATGATGGCGGGCATTCGAGTTATCAAAATAGAGGCATCTATTTCCCTTGGGAAATATAGCGAGTTTTTGGGAAAAAGTGCTTTTTCCAACACGTCGACACGTTGCCGTTTCGTTCTTACTTTTCCTGGGAAAGACCCCCCCACCGGCAGCTACGGCTGGCTGTCGAGAAACTGCCTATTTAGTGCATGTAACAAGTTCCGGAGAAATATCCGTAGGAAGCTCAGACGTGGCCTGATCGCCGAACACTGACGAACACTTCAAGCTTATCTGTGTAATTGGTCTCAGGCGACCGTCTGTCAATGCAGTTAACAGCGAGACAGATGCCACACTCATCCATAATAAGTCCGGTAGGTTAGAGCGGTGGACAGAACACTTTGATGATCAGTTTACCAGACCTGCTTCTGCTCTGCTACACTGTAGTGCTACCGCCATAGACTTGCAACGTGACACCTTGCTCGGTAGATTTAGGACCACCACTAGAACTGAGGTCCGCTATTGCATTTCGGCTCTCGAACGCGATAGGGCTGTTTGCCCAAGTGACCGCGTGCCGACACTTCTCAAAAACAGTAGAGAAACGTTAGTAGAGGCCTTGACCCGATAGTTTAAACCTGCGTGGACGACGGAGAAAACCCCTATGTTGAGGCCACTCCGCGATATTTCTCATATTCAATGAGGTAGTTCAGGAATCTTGATAAAACCATAGGTGAGTTAGCTTCACCTCAATCATTACTGGGATTCTGGCATACGTTTTACTTCCTCGACTCACTGCAGCTCGGGAGGTAAACATTAGGAAAGAATATGCAAGATTTCGTCTTTGGCAGGGATGTATAGATCACATTTTTACTTTTCGTCAAGTTCTGGAGCAGCGTCATGTGTACCTCCGGCCAACAATCGCTGTATTTCTCGACTATAAAAATGAGGTTGAGCCGGTGGATCGATCTACACTTTTAGAATTGCTTAAACGCAGAGATGTACCGACCAGGTATGTAGGCATAGTGTAGGGTAGGGTTTACAGTGAACTGTCTAGCGGTTTCAGCACCAGGAGCGACGTACGTCAAGACTGTCCACGTTCACTATTTTTGTTTCTTTCATAGAAGAAATAATGGAGAACTTTCTGCAGCACTCACAGTTGTTGGTCTGATCCTCCTACCTGATGACAGACTGATTGATGTTGACTACGCTGACGAAAATGTGTTGGCGTCTGTCAATTTTCGAGCAGCACTCGCAGCGTTGAACACCGTGTCACGCTTTGTCAAATATTCAGGAACGCGCCCTGTAACCACCAGGTGCAGAGTGCTCCTGGAAGACTGCTGCGATTACATGGATTTTAGGTTGCTTGACAAAGTTATGAAGGTTGTACACCAGTTGTGTTTGTAGTGGTGGAGGTTTAGGGAGTAAAATAGGAAATGGCTTTTTTGAATGTTGATGTTCGCCGAGCTTGGTATTTCGGTTACAAACGGCTCATCACAAAACGAGGAGACATCATCAGTGCGTAACTGTTTCAGTCTATAGGTTTGTGTGACCAAACCGGCTTAGCGCGAACTACCGATGTATGGAACAAACTTTGACCCGTTTTCATTACACGAAAACTGTCCAACAGGATGGACGAAGAAAATCTAATCCTTATATCACATCATCATCATCCGCGCAGTCCAAACAATTGTGATTCCACAAACAAACATTCTGCCGTCCATGACTTCACGTGCACACAGAACTAAAATGTCTTAATCTAAAGATGGGGAACTACCAGAAAGAAAATACTTGGTATGGAACTGCGAATGGATCCTGAAGATAGTGCAGCTGCTTTTGGTTGCCCCTTGGGACCGTACTATTATTTTGAAAACTGTTAGACATTGATTACGTGGTTCATTATTTGTAACGTAGGCCCACGCGGAATGATGACTAGCAATCACCCTCTGCACTGCCCATACCCTGGTTGAGTCATGTGACTGAACAACCCTGCTTTCAGTGTTGATTCATCGGGGTCCTTAATATGTCATACGAGCACGAATCAAGTGAATTAGTTCTAATGGGCTACTAGGTTGTGGGGTTTTCTGGACCGCACACGCGTGGATCAAACGATTTAAAAGATTTGAGGTTATACAAGTACACTTCAGGTTGAGCACACGAGTCATCCAGTGGAAGGGATAGATTGCTCTTTGATGCACAACAGTGAATTTATCCGTGTTTAAACCGACACTTCACACATGTCAGCAATAGCTTCTAAACGTGTGTACACCACCACGATAACGATTGAATAACTTACGTATGTGATTCGGTGGTTCAGGAGTCAGCCCAATTCAACTCAAGCTCATAGTAGGGGGCAATGTCGGATTGGATCACTAGACGCTGTGTGTGGCGTAATCGCATAGAAAGTAAGGTTAGCTGGATTGACGTGTAGCGTCTCGTATTGGGACATTTTAATAGACGGCTCCAAGTACGGAAAAAGTGAAGCTAGTTTCCCGTTTAGATGTTCCCATATTCAGTCTTTCATCATTATAGAGGGTTCGTACGTAAAGCGGAAATGACCTGAATGGAACCAAAGATTAAATTTGTTGTATTCAATAAAATTGTTACCACAAAGGGTATTACGTTATCTTTCAGATTCGTAGGATTGCCCTAGACCGCCCAAAAAGAGTTACTGTTTCTTTCAGGTTAATAATATCCGTTTTCATCATACAAAGGAAATCCTAACAGCTCCGCCCCCAAGTTAGACGGTTATTTCGGTTTCTTCACTGGTCGACCTGTTTGTTCATTTTAATACTCACGAGATACATCTAGATTACAGTGATCAAAAAATCTAATGACAATGTCGAGGACTTTTGATGATTTCACTCACAGCCCTATCAATACAGTATTCGAAAGTACAGTGAAGGTTTTAAAACGACAGGTGTTAACACATGCCATAGAAGTTGATATGTTTCAGGAAAGCCAACAAGTATGTTTGTGTACCACATGTTAGTTTTCTTAGAGTAAAGTTTTATCAGTCACGTCTCTACGTTATTTACAAGATTTTTGGTGTGGTTCACTAACACTATTCTAAACCTTTTGTCCGGATGTAATATAAAAACTCGTTCATTTGTTTCAGTGTATCTTGAAGAGGTAATGTGACACCGTTCAGTTTGTACCACTGATCTTGATTCAACGTTTATTCCTTTAGACCGGGTTCCCGGTGTCGGATCCTATCTGAATGTACATTGTAGACATGTCTACAGAACAACATTAGTCCATCCCCGGTTTAAGCAAATCACTAGTTTACATTTGTGCTACACAGACGTTTTACTCACCCATAGACCACCATTCCTTGATTTATGGCTTGCAGCCAAATGATTTATGACCCATGTGCAATGGTACCGAATGGTATTCACACTTGTAACACTTACCGATACGGCCGCACACCCTCTTGCAAATTTACATGTCAGTTGTTTGTTTATGCATGTGTGCACGTCAAAAGTAACATTAAAACGACTTGTTTGTCTGATGAAACCACACCAGACTGAACTGATTTTGTATGGTTATTCTTGTCTCGACAATGGACCTCACCTGGGAATTAATCATTCATGAAACCTGTTGAATGCATCAGAATCTGTGGAATACGTTCCTCTTGTTTGAGACCATGAAACTCAACATTGAAACAAAGCTAACCCTGTCTTTTGACATACATTCCACAAAGCATGCGGGGCCGCTGATTATACCGAATTCAGATCGTGTCAGGTAAAGCAAACGTCTATACGGCTTAACATCATATAAAACAAATTCGTTTTATTCGTAATATTTGTTTTTTTTTGCCAAACATGAATTTTCTTACCGTTTCTCTCAAATTTATCTTGTAACAAATTTGAAATATCCATTTGCTCACCAGCACGCATTGCACAACAAAAGTGACTGATCCTCTTGTCGGTTTCCAACTAAAACGTCACCATAACTGAATCAGTTTGTGATTCAGAACGATGTCTTACTTAAACACTCCGCACAGTCACGCACACATGTGATTTCTATTGGTGAGTTATCGCTTATGCATGCCATATCCATCACTATTCCCATCGTTGATTTAAAACTCTGACTCCGTTGATTCTGCCATCACTGTAGGCCTTAACACAGTTTTGGTCTTGGGCATCAGTCGTGCATATGCCGGACGTCTTGTGCTAATCACTGAACCCAATACGCGCACCGTCGCTGATACAGTGACTCAGTTTCTAAACATCGGTGTTTGCACACTCATATTTCATGAATCCCTTGATTTATGGGAAAATTAGGGAATTTCCCATTGTGGCGGCTGCTAGGATGTCCATAGCTGGTTGATTGAGATATTTAGACAAAAGTGTTCCTAATCATACAATCACTGGTTACGAAGTAGGATTGACGCTGTTAAGAAACTGAGTGCGTTTACCCACCAAGGTTGTCCAGCGTTAACGCCAACTGTTCACTTTTTTCGGTTGATGGTCGCCTCCGCGATTCACCAGGTGACCACATTCATCGGGGCTACCACGACTACTGTAGTATGTCGGGTGCATTGGGTCAGACAACATTCCTGTCCCACTTGTTTGGCAACACTTCTGATTAGATCCTATAACTAGTAGCGATTACGGTTAATCACAGAACGTTATAGCCGGTATATTCTTGGAATTCTCGTACATGGCATTTTTACTGTAGTCATCACAATCCCTAGATTTCCGTCCAACAAAACACGTTGGACTGATGCGAACAATTCATTTACGGGAATGAAAAGTGCGTAATTAGCCTACTGAACGATTAACTCTTACACACAAAGGGATACTCAGCCTTGCATTAGTCAGCAACTGATCATAAGCACGAAATGGTGAGCTAAAACTGTTAGCCCAACCACCGGCTATACATCGCAGCACCAAATTGGTTCCAAGTTACACAGGTTTATAAAAGAAGGTGTATATCTCAGTTTACGCACTCCCCCTCTATGTTGGCTGAGGAGTAAACTGTGTTGGATGGTTAAAATATGTGAGAAAGCTGTTACGAAGCTAGCACGTCAGCCTTAGGCACTATGGTGTATCAGAGCATCATTTCGATAGAGATACATGTTTGGTACACGATGTAATTCTATCAGGGGCATAGTCTGGAGACGTGGTGCGGACAGTCTCTCAACTCATAGTTGATAGAGTAACCACTCAGTTAGTCGTATAATATAGATCGTTTGTTTACATATTCTCCCACTCATTATCTTCTCTAATTTTGGTGACTGGCTTCTTAAACAAGAAGCCAGAAAACCTACCAATGAACGACTTGGGGAGTACATTCTTGCAGTGTGACAGTTCCCATACAAACACTTATTTAAGTTAGATCAAAAGCTGTTAACTTTAAGTTGATTGTGATTGCGACGAACGTAGACATGAAATTTTTCAAGGAAAAAATGAGCTCAACAAGCCAGTATGCTGTTGACTGCCTAAAACCACTTAGTCTTCAGTCTGACGGGTGACATCTTTCAGTCCGATCCACAACCCATGATTGCCGAATTGTGTTGCGAATTGCCCCATTTCCCCTAGCTACTTGTGGATTCACCAAAAAAGCTTCAGTTGATCAATTACGTAGCATTCTAAGTAAACGGCATAGTGAGCGTTTATTTTTATCCGACTGATGCGTTACAAACGATCTAACCGGTCTTTTGACAGACGGGTAGTCATTCTTCATATTGCCCATACTAACCAGTTGGGATGGCTGTGTGTAAAGGTACATAGCGCGTGCAGATGGGGGTATGTGGGAATGGACCGCTCTGAAGAGTGGAAACGACTGAAGAAGGTTGCTCGAAAGTTTATTGGAAAAGCGTGGGTCAGTTGATATACTGAACATTTCCAAGTGTGAAAGGTTACCTGCAATCATACGACGGAGCCACAATATATCCTGGTCTTTACCAGCTACTAGTTAAGAGTGGCTCTTGAACTATGATCTGAAACCGCTAAGTACGCTGATTTTCCATTCCGTTCGCTACAGGCAGTCTCCTATCAGTTTTGACGGAGACCCTTTGAACCCCCCCCCACAACGGTTTGACGTTGAGTTGAGCAACAGTCCATCATAATAAATACGTTCTTAGTCTCGGGTCAGCTACACACTGCCAGGGCTACCATAAAATCAATCCACAATTGCTTGTTTAAGAGCTCGTCAAACGCTCAACAAAGAACTAAGCTAGAAATCTATCTTGTGTTTCGTTATTATGTCCACCTTCTTTTCACATTCCTCTGTCAACTGATGCGATCCACTGCTACTGCTTTCCAGGATGCGATGTTGATATTATCACTCTTCTTGTTACGATTACGTGTATCTTTGTAGTTCATGACTGGTGCTTCTTGAGTTTCGAAGCCACCAACCCGTACGGCTGACATCCGTCACAATTGAGCTTACTTGGAATGCACACCTTATGCACGACTTCTTTGCTTGAAGTTGTGTCTTGCCATCCGATGGCATGGGTATTGGGAGAGGAATGGACTTAGGTGGCGCTCCTGACGCACGTTCCGTGTTTAGCGGTGTACGTAGCGCATATGCTTGGTACACCATCTTCTTTGTCTCCATGTAATTCTTTCATACCCTTTTCACAATTTGGGCCAACACAGACATTACCTCGATAGTGCAGATATACTATATACAGATGAATCAGGAAATATATGACAGGCTTTCAAGAAACGTTTGAGGCTTTGTTAGAAGACAGCCAGCTACCAAACAATCCATCCTATTCAGTGGTCTTTTGAGAAGAAAGGTCATTATACGTAGAAGTCGACCGTGTTTAATTTATTTAGTAAAACATTGAATAAGCCGCTCTTTTTCGGACGTTGCATCTTAATCAAAGTGGTTGTTATTCTCAGTATGTAGGCTTTGGGAAATCACTTTTCCGTTTTTTCCCGCTGAAAACCTAACGGTGGCTCATCGCTTCTGTTTCCCCCTCGACACGACGTGGGCTCGTAACTAGTAGCTGAATGACTGACTTATTCGATCTATCGTAACCTAGGCTGTTCTGTAGTGAACTTAGGCCACCATATGTCTGCTCAGTAAACTATCGTATTGTGGCTCGAAGACGCTTGTCGCAGTGTCCATATTAGAGTAGTGGCATAGTCTAAACCCTAAAAGTGGCAAAGAGAATTATTTGCGACTAATTCTTGGGAAATTCGGAGATTGCACTGATGTTCTTCAGCACGAAGACTTGTCACTAGACACGTCTCTCCAGTAAACACGTTTCCACCTATTGCTCAGCCTTTCCTGTCGGCGGACAGCCAGGGATCGGAACTGGACTCAAAGCGTCAGTGTGCGTAAATACGTGATTTTTGTAACAGAGTTCCATTGCTACTGTCTGCCCATTACGGACTTACCAGGAGCTTTGATTTATCATCCAGTTATCATCTTTTGGTCTTTGCTTAACGCCAAATCTACCGCAATCAGTGCTATCAACATAATACTTTAAGCGATCAATTTATTGTGAAACTCAGAGATGAAGTCAATTCTAGAAAACTCCGCGAATGTTTTGAAAGTGTCATATTTCGTCATGAGATACGAGTGGTATTCGATTAATCGCAGAATATCTTCTAACACTAGTAACTTTTACTCTTATTCTATATACTTATTTCAAGTGAAACAAATCGCCATTAAGAAAATCGATTCAAGTTAATCAAATATGCGATAGACTTTCGAAAAGAAGCACTAGGCTCGAGTTTTATTCTCATCAAAGTTCGTCAGTAGTGCATATCCTTGCTACGGCCGACACTGGAACTCCGGCCACGCTTTCATGAGGCGACCGTGTTGATCACTGGATCATTGATCTCACATTAAGCATAACCGAATCATCATATGTGAACGCTCAACCAATTTCGCTTGTGAGTAATGATCAGGTTGCCCGGTCGTCTCGATAGAAGACACAGTGATTGTCAACTCCAATCGGTGACCCCTCGAATAGGACTTCTCTCTAAGTTAAGTGGGTGACATTCAATCTAAATGGAAAAACATTCTATACTACTCGTCAAGACTACAGTAGTTGTATACAGAAGGTCCTCAGACAACATTGACTGTAGTTTAAGAAAGCGAGTTCTACAACGCTTGCCTTCAGGTTTTTTTCTACTCATCATTCTGAGCATTAAGATTTAACAACAGTGAAGTTTGGTAGGTTTTTGGTAGACAAAATCAATATTCTTGTGAAATTGCTCCTTTTCCGATTGACACGTAACGATCCTCATCAGCACATCTTGATGTTCACTGCGGCCACCTCATTTGTGCCATTCCCAGTGGCCACCATTCAACGTCTGGAGGTGCAATAGTGGACACACTTCCCTAACCTGTTGCTTCCAACGTCTTCTCCATACTTCTTTGGTTGTAAAAAATGGAATCACCAGTGGTCTCTTTCTAAGTGGATTGTGTTGGGAAGATACTATACTTTGTAGAAAAGACTGCTACAACGTTTGGTTTTTATCTTGCCACTTTAAGAAACGTAGACTATTGATATTGTTCAACTAGTCACTACATCCCTAATTAATGGTGAATTGTTAACCCAATGTCTTCGTAAGTCAACGATGTGTCCAATCGGCTTAGAATTTTTAGCAGCATCAACTATCTGTTAATCGTAAGAAGGAAAGCGGGTTTGTAAATCTAGACACTACTCAGATTCCCCATACATGCAACTTTATCCGCGTTACTTACTTGACGCCCATTAACTCTGTCATCGAAACGCAACTGTTCCTTGTTTTAACAGTTTAAACACAACCCACAATTAATCGCAGCCTTCACGTTTGGAAAACGCTTTCGGCGGGCCCACTTTGTACGGAAACACTAGACTCGTGTTTTGCTCTTATTAGGGCTCGTCAGTAGTGCATATCCTTGTCCAGATCGAAGTTTGCATCCTGACCCTCGTGCGTGGGAGACTAGCGTGTTTAACCACAACGCCAGTAACCCCGTAGTAGGCATGACCGATTAGTCAAATCCGACGGCTCAACCACGATCTTTTATGAATAGTTTTCAATTTGCTGGATCATTTCGAAGGAGGAGTGAACAGAATCACTCTGCTCCATCCAGTCGATAACCCTCGTGATCAGGACTTCTCAGTTAGGTTCAACTTAATGTTTTCACTGAACCAACTGAGCACAGTTTAGATCAGCAATAGAAGTTCGGGGATTTCTCGTAGCCAATTGGGCACTCAGTGTCGTATTACGATACAAGGGTTCCACAAGAGAGACTCTTCAAAACAGACTCGACCATGCGGACCTTGCCCTGAAATTTACGTGTGAATTACGAGATTAACACATGGCTTAAGTTTGTTCATCGATATCTTTACATTCCTTGTTGAATTTCATATAGAATCATCTCATTTGTAACAAGTAAAAGAACCGTTCTCGCGTGTCAAATTCGCCCATCCTGCTCTCGGAGTCTTGAAAATCCTATGAATGCGTTCAAGCCAGAAGTACGACCCTGACACAATACTTACCTCTATCATAACCTAGCTGTGTGTGTAAATACGAACTCATCAGCTCAATCAACCTACAGTTTATAGCAAAGTTTGTTTCTTCTTGTGACGCCTGTTTGGAGGTCACTTGATCAACTCTCCGTGTCAGTGAACTGAAACTATCAATGAGACCAGACTTGTCTGTCACATACAGCATGATTGTTCGACCGGATTACCCACTGTACAGCAGCAACAACTGAACGCATTTCTCTTTACACATCCTGATAACAAACTATCTACAAAAGAAACGAACAAACGAGAGCGCACCTTCATCGGCCACTCCCGCTGTTCTACGGTGTACCGTTTCCAACACCTAACTTCTAGTTGATGTGATCAACGTTCACTTAATTGTATCGGAATGTTGGGCGCAAATGGAACAGAAGAACCTTAAGAACTGTGAGGCGTTAGTTACCGTATGGATGTTGCTGAGTTTTCAAGCTTGTGTGAATCTTTTTTCCGTGAAAGTATCTCGATTCATCGCGCGAAGGCCTGTGTCTGTTATGATTTGAAAACCTGATGCTTAGTACTTCGTTCAAACGCTGTATGACTGAGGTCGATGAATTCTCTAATCTCTAAATCACAGGTCTACTAGTGAAGGACATACACACATACATGATTAAGTGGAATATTTGACTAAAAATGTGAATCACAGAAGCTTATTCAGGTTTACATTCGATCTATCATCGAAGCTAGTGACTGTCGTTCTACATAGCATATCTCAAAAGTGGCGGTAATAGTGAGGTGTCTTTGTCCCTATGTGGATTGGAAATCACTCCCAACTGATCGAAGCCCCCGCATTCCCAAAGACCTTTTAGCCAGTCCCTTTTGAAAAAACCTCGTGAAGAAGGGGGTTTTCTGGAAAGCCTGTGGAGATACGAGAACCACGATCAGTTCTGAATGATTTTCAGTTAATATATCTTTAAGCGTTGATTGAAATCGCTAGTCATCGGGGTGGTTTTAACTTCAACGTTCACCTAAGAATAATGTGGCTCTAACACTGTATGAAACATTGGTTCACCGGACCCCGTTTTGCTGAACCCCACTGGTCCCACCGTCAACTCAATTGCAAGTGTCTGGTGAACCAAAACGTTGAAACCAATCAAAAGCATCTTGCTTGGACAGAGTTTCATGTCTTTTGTCGAACGAATGTGTTGCTTGCTTGAAGTTTCTCAAGGGTGTGTACAACACGTTGGAATAGCTAACTGTTAGAGTACTGTGAGTCTAATCTATGCTTGTTCCTGTCTTCACCGCAGGTATTTTTCCACCTTCAAATGATCTATTCAGCACGTTCACTGTTAGACACAAATAACAAGGCTTTGAGGAGCTACCGTTTTATTCACAATAAAATCCTTAAGGCTTTGAATCCGCGGTATTTCATTGAAATGTTCACATGAACCAAAATCACGTTCACTGTATTGTAAGTTAACCAACTATTACGCTACATAACGTCTCAAATCCACTCTAGTGAGTGATCACTAACCATCCAGTACTCCAAATATATCCAGATCTTGTCGGGGCACGATTAATTTCATTTCTTTAGTTTTTCTATAGAAAATCTAAAACGCTCGATGTTCTTGTCATTACGCTTTGCAACCTTATTCTCAATCATCAGTATGAACTGAAAGAAATGTCTCAGTGATCCGAAGTTCGTCAGGCAGAATTAAACTCAATATCCAGACGTGTTTTTTACTGTTTGTAAATTTGAACGATTAATTGAGGTAGTTCTGGTTCAATATACCTTGGATAAGCTGTTTTATCAATTCATATGTTCCTTGAACAACTCCAGAGTTTCACTTTTGAAGGATCCCCTTTGAGCCCAGCAGGTTGTTAATGTCCCTTCAGAACTACGCTGTCCATCCTTTATCTGTCACCAACAATAACGAATTACTCATTTTTGTCTTATAAAACTGTTCGTCGCGGACTGTGTGGTGTCATCAATTGTTTCACGACTCTGATGGTGTTTGCCGAACCTTCAACAGATTTCTTCAATTCTCATTGCCAGATCATGAATCTATGATACGGGAGCTTTCTTTTGTCCCACTCGTTGACCACGTCGTTTCCACACACTGCAACGTCTGTGAGGAATTTACAAAGATGTTTCTGGGTGATTTGTCCGATTATTCATCAACTTGAGTCAAGCTAAACAATTTGCTGTGCACCCCAGGGATGAATATTCAACGTTTACACAACCATGTCTTCAACAGAAATAACATTTTAGAAGCTCATTAGTTTAATTTTATAGTAAATTCTTTATCAAGAATCTCAAGATAAATGAAAAACCGTGCTTATGGTTATAGCGGCGAACCACAGTCATGGGTACGAGCCTAAATTGCTTCCCAAGTGGACTTAGTTGAATTTGTCATATATATATATATACCTATTGAGGAGGTTCGTTGCAGCGGGAGGAGAATCAAAATCTGACACGACTTCGGAGACTAACAGGTGATATACTTTGAAAAGTTGAAACGCAGACCGGGACGAGAAATGCCACTGCTGTTCAGTGAATGTCTCGTAGCTCTAGAAAGTCGTATGAAATCGTTGGTCAGAAAACCGTTCAAACAATTACAACAGAGGTATCTAGCCAAGGAGACTGATCCATACACAACGAGGAATTGTGCGGAGGTAAAAACGATTCTTGACAAAAAACATGGAAGGTCTTATTTTAATAAAATAATTTTTAACATGAAGTTATCAGTTTAACTTATGGTTTAGTGTAATACCTAAGCATTTCACTAACTGAAAGGAGTGATGGACTTTGTTTCCAACTTGTGATTAGAGAAAGTCGTCACAATGCTGATGGTGCTGTGCTCTTATAGAAGGCGATGATAAATGACGACCTGATCACCAAATGCATGTGTATTCCACAGTATTGTCAGGCGTTCCTTTAAACACGTTTCCGCACATTTCTCATAATGTTATTCTGTACTTCACATACTATCTCTTCAGTAAACAGGATACAATTGTAGCACTAAGAAAACGCTATTGGTCAGCATTCCAATCTGCAAATACTTCTTAGCTTTGCTGTTTCCATACCCCTATCATAAACTCATGGGTTGGCAGTTGTGTTGATGTTGAGACTTTCGTATGTGTACTATGTCCAAATGCCATATACCATTCATCTCGAATTGAAAAAAAACAAATCACTACTGTTGACGTTGTTTCTAAGGTTATACAAAGATAGACCTCTGTGAGTAAAACACTGTGGTGGATCTGGCTGTTTGCAACTGTAAGTGTAGTGTTTGCGTCCAGCAAACGTTTGTCGTGCTTCATTTAAGAACGTTTTTTGGTTGGCGGCGTGCATCTGCGGTAAAACTAAGCAGTATGACTTCAACAGATTGTCCAATGCTAGTCAGTATGTTACTAGGGAAAATGTTTACCATGTTATGCATGCATACAGTTTCTCAAAAATGTCAGCTATAATTTAATAGAACAGGACTTGATCTGGTGCCGGTTCGATTATTTCCTATTTGCGGCATATTCAACTGAGGTTTATTTCAGAAAAATTCATTGTCAAACTCACCTTTCAATATCTGTTGTTACCAGATGGCGTAAAAAGGGAGAGCCTCATCCAATTACAATCTGGTCTCCTACTATCTCGTACGCACATTCTGATGCGTCAACTACGAGATCGGAACAACCGCCCAGGAGATACGCGCTACGGGCACGGCATCTGATTATTCAGAAAGTGACCGAGGCTGATGCGGGTACCTACGAAATGTATTTGACCAATGTGGCTGGAAGCGAATCAATCGCATTCGATTTACTAGTCACTTGTGAGTCACGACAGTTGAAGTACCTTATTTTTCGAGGCGATTGCCTCAGCCAGTGTCACACGTTCAGTACCCGACGCATGACTCAATCCCTTGATAACGAAACAAGTTGTCTGACGCTTTAGTTTCTATGGTTTGAGTATCGTTTAACGAAAACAGGTTGTTCCTAGTAAAAATGATGAGCTGACTCGAGTTAATGAGTGAAGGCAGCTTTAGTTTCCTTTTAGACGTAGTGGGTGGACGATTTGTGTTATCCCCGCACATCAAGAACCTGAACAAAGGTGCTTGTGGACAATCAGATCAGTATGGCTAACGTTTCACCAGTCTGTGTATACTCTCGGCAGAGTAAGTAATGATGACCGAATTGGTTATTACTACTCTTCACACTGAAGTTAAACGAACATCATTGAAACGCCCAAAGAAAGGACATACAGAAAGCGGACACATTTCGTCTCCTCTGCAAGTTCATTCAGTGAACTCGGAAACAATGAGTTGTGAGGTGATTCCAACATATCGCGCATTCGTATAAATCGCGAAACGTGCTAACGAAAAGGATGTCCTGAGCTAACTGGTTGGGGCCAAAACAAGCCCAACAGTGAACGTCGAACAGCATGCCACTGTGCAGTCTCTATCATTGTGGTAAATCGAACACAATACGTTTTACAAAATCATGTCCGGTTTGTGGGTACTGAACACAGCAATCTCCCTCACATTTTTTCCCCACCGCTCTATTTTAAGAAAGTATTTTGTCCTTATATAAACTGGGATTGTGTTAACGATTTTTGCCGCGTGGAACATATAAACCTGAGGCAGAACGACACAGTAAAGAAACGAGTTTACGAACCTTACAATTAATATACATGACTTGATGCCACGCGTCTCAACAACGTAGCTACACGTCTCTATCTAGAGACGGTGCAACATGACTAAGTAACTACCGAAAAAATTGTGGAGCCCAAATTTGACTTTGTGGTTGGGTAGTTGATCTGACGTAGTTCACTCAATCCGAAACAATCTTATCAACAAACTATAAGATCACAAATGGTAGAATTTATATTTTACCAGCAAGCCCAACGGTCCCAAACCATGTTGTTTCATGATACTCCTAGTTGCTATGCTAGAGAAGTGTGCTTTGCTTATGTCTGCCTCTTCTGAACATGTGTGGACCCGAGTTATCAGAGCGAGTTTAAAATCAGCGCGTTACACAAGGTGAAATTTTTATTTATAAATTACTTGACACAAAAACCTCTTGAATCACATTTAATGGTCAAAGAAATTGTCTGTGAACCGTGTGTGATAAGTTCGTATCCACAACAGTAACAGCATACCTTTTCACACTGTGTCCTACCACCTGGGTTGTGATACCAAATACGTTTCGTGTGGCTTGGATCTCAGCAAGTTAACTGATTCCATCGTGTTTGTCCGAGAACTCCTACAGTGGCAGTGTATTCGGTAACCATTTTGGCGTATTCCAATGGCTATGTGCAGTCGGATGGCTGTTCATACATGACATTCCGCGGTCCCCGGCACCGTGTATTTCAGCTCGCAGGACATGTCAGATTGGGTGTATTATTCTTAATGATGATCCGATTGATTCTTGAAAGCCTAGGTTGTTTTTATTACACAGTTATTTTACAAACACATTATTGAGCAGATAGTTTGACAGATTTGTTAATTTTAAATTCTATATTACGCAATCTGTTGAATTGCTTACCAAGAAAGTTATCAATAATTTCACTGAACCTTCCAATTTCACTGTTATCTAATTTAATATCTCGAGTTAGAATATAGATCACCCACATTTCCCCACTGACACATTTTTTGTCTACATTTACTCTTTATTGTCGTTTCCAGTTCCGCCAGAATTCATTCAACCGCAGTCCCACGTTGAACATTCATTTGATGAAGACGATGCAACCACGTTGCATTGTGGGATCAAACGCCGTGCTTTCCCAGGTAGCATCGTTTACTGGGAGAAAGACCAGCGAGTTCTCAAGAAGTATACAACCAACGTGAGTATAGTATGTATCTGTCGAGTTCTTCCCTAGTTCAGTAAGAGCTGGTGGTAGTCCAATGATGAGGGCGCGCGTTTACCAGTGACGTGCTGGCGGGTTCAAACCGCGTTTTCCATCGCTACTATTGTGTATATTTTAACAGCCTGATAGTAACTAATTTACATGTGGTTTGGTATTCTGCCCAACGGAGAATATTGTATGATGTATAGGCTGAAAATTGGTTCGGTGTGGCCAAGCAGAATAGCACATACACCGACCTGTGTTACCAACTTTCGTGGCCATGACAATTCAGTATACTTAAATCTGAAAGTTCCTTCCCATCAATATTGTATTGTATTGTATAATAATTTCACATGTCCTAATTCACTGTAATTGCCTTTGTCGGTTTCCACTCGTGGTCTCAAATATGTGGTACCTGTTTTACAGACTCCCGTAGAGAAATGTTAAACTTGTGTTTTGTTGATTCTCACGCTGGTCATGCTGCACTTTCTTTGCGTATACTGCATCAGGCTATAAGTGCTAGTCTATTGGTCACTGTATAATCCGAGTTTGGACCGAGAACTGTCTGATTACAGTACTTGATGCTCCCAGTTTTCAGACTGGTTTCTAAAGACTGGACGCAGTCAAATCTTGTAGTCAATAATTTATGTTTCGTAAGTATTAAAGTTCCTAAAAAGTAATTTTCGTGTACTTATTATTTTTTTCACACTTCTACGTTTTTCTTTAATCACAACAACCTTCTCTAAAGATTATTGCGTCAGCGAAAAACAGTATGTCAATCGGCTTGATATGTGATGTTACCTTGAATGTTCAGTTGAGATTCCGCTCCGTTCTCAATCTTACTTTATCTCTCGAGAGGTTGTTTTTTTTATATTTTTGATCATTAAGAAAGACATAACTGTGTTTGAGATAAGTTGCTTGCTGTCCATTAAGACTTCTTCGTTTTTAAAACACATTACAGTCGTTAGTTTTGGAAGATAACGGTGAAACCCTTCGTTTCCCGAAACTACGACCTGAAGACCAAGGACAATATCAGTGTTTCGTACAAACCGATGGATACACAAAGCGGGCTGCTGGTCAAGAACAAACGCTTGTGGTCAAAGGTATTTCGCGCATAACCGGATATGAGTTGAATGGTGACAGTTCTCTAAAGCAAACTTAAATGAACTTATGATAAGATTTTTCTCATATCGGTTACTTGTTTTTGATTCCTTCGGTCAAGCAGCAATTGATTGTATGACATACTAAAAATGCACAATGTTCCCATTCAATTATACCCTGAAAGTCACAGTGAACAATGCGCTTTCCAAACCCAACGGGGACACATTTGGTAGTCTAATTGTACAATTTCATGTGGCATGACGTTTCACTGATAGCTGTGAATATAACTACGCTAGTCAAACACCGAGACAGCTGAGAACGCATAGTAATTGCCACAGGTCTGATTGATTGCACATCCGAAACCGATAGCATTCTGTTTTGTGTATATACCTGTCCCTTAGTAAATTTCCGCTTTCCACTAAAACCTCCGGTTGTGTTTGAGTGTTTCGATACTTCTATTCCCTAACCCTCTAACCATCTTATTTTCCCAGTGATTTTAACAGAATGCAACCAAAATTTCCCTCATCTTTCTGCTAAATCCTTACCGTTTGATTGACTGACATTAGTCCGAACGGTTACTTCATGCTAATCTGCCCCATTTAAATTTACTGAGGACAGTACCTCATTGATTGTCCTCTAAAATCTGTCGTCCTATGTCACTGTTCATGATCGAAGAAGTGTGACAGGTTGTGCCAACCTGTCTTAATTCAATCCTCAAAAGAAGGTGTAAAATATAATCCCGTTTTCAGTCAATCTTTACCAGCATCCTCAGTCTGTTCAGCGAACAGTTATGCAAACGCCACTCCATAACTTACAGTTTAAGAACCGTGACTGACAGTTTACCGTTGACTGCACCATTACGGATGGGGAACTAGGATCGTGCAATTTTTCGTAGTGTCGATACCTGAAACTGATATTGCTAGTGTGGACTTAAACTACAAGGTGGAATCCAAAAAGTCATAGAGTAGATGAGGCATGACCAAGGCGAAAAAAAGTGTTAGAGTGTCGACAACTGCGGAGGTAACATAATCTCGGACGTTCAGATGAGTCAAAATATTAGTCTTCTGAAAAATCTGGCATGGTTGTCTACTTAACGTTGTGTACCCTGGGTGTTGCGCTCATAAAATACATGATTACTGCGGCTATCTGTTGGTAATCAGTACATACACTGCCTTTCAGAGAGGTGCTGTTGGAGATAATTTTCGTTGATTACAAAGGTCACCGAATGTTACGAACGCAAATCTATTTTTACGCTCGCTGGGAAATCTTCTGTCGTTCGATCTTTACTGAAAAAATTATTCATAGAAACATGGCAAGGTTTGAATGGATGACCAGCTAGCTGGAAGTGCCCCCAATGTATTTCGCTTACTGTGATCACTTACTAGATTTGATGACGCGCGGGAGAATCCTGATCTTTGTACGGGCAGTTAAGCATTAGTGTTAACCGCTGATGTATTGCTGTCTATGATGATGATGATGATGACGGGCGATAACGTCGTTGATCTACAGAAATACTTATGCAACCCAGCCCTTCCACACACTGAATCACGTGGTGTTGATCAATGGGGTTTGCCCGGAAACGCGTGAGCAGGCGCAGTTAAATATCGTTAAGGACAAGCAGACACCCACAACTAACTCGGTTTGTTTCGCAAACGGAGTTATCTCTATGGCTGTGAACAATATTCAATAACTCCGTTAAACTGTACAGTCAGACTCCCTCGTACTAGACGCCGGTCATACAGTTTATCTGGTGAACGCTTGTTCAGTATTGAGACACCATCATAAATCTGTTGCTTTCAGGTGACAAGAAGCACTGATTGCCACTTATCACAAACGAGCCCTCTACTCATAACCTGTCGACCTTGAGCCACAGTCTGTATCATTGCATTAATTGATGACAACAAACTTTTACGGGTTTTACTTTCCAGTTTCACCCTGTTTTTTCCAGTCGCTATCACATAACAGAGTTATCAAAGCTGTTTAACTGCTGGCTGACTAGTGATCACTCAATCACTTACAGCTAGGATATGTCCGTCACGATGAGACTGGACCTTGACGTGGTGTGACGGCTTGCGCATCTCGATGATGATGATGAGCTAGGATATGTAGAATGACATGAGTAGCTCATGTTCAGCCTCCAAACTGGACGTGAAATCGTTAGTGCTATATTGGTTGCCTTCCTTCACGGATTTGAACGCTTTCCCATGGGGATGCCTAGTTGCTAACATGTTTACTCTGTGCCGATTTACGCAATGTAAATTCTGGTTTCCGTCAGTGTTGGTCGGACGTAGATTTTAAATTTGTTCTTTTTTAGCGGGTCACCTTGCCTATCGGTTTTGTAGTTCTCGTCCTAACCGTCATCATTCTGGATCGCAACTGTTCATTTCGGTTGGGTAGTGACTGAGGAAAAAACAGTGACGCGCATTTCTTAATCATTCTATCAGCCTGAACAGGCATGTATCTTTTACCCTTCTTTGCCAGCCAAGCTACAATTCCTTCGGGAATCAAGAGATCAGTTTCTGGAGGTTAACTCCGTGGGTCGCATACCGTGCAAAGTACGTGGATACGGCGCGCTCAAAGTGGACTGGTTTCGTAAAACCGGACCACGTGCCTCCAATCTTCAACCAATTAGACCGCCCAATCAGGTTGAAGCCGGTGGCACCTTGGTTATACAATACGTACAAAAGGCAGACGCCGGTGACTATGTGTGCATTGCACAATCCAATTACAAAAACGCGCGTATCAATACAACTGTGAACATAGTGGTTGGAGGTAAGCAGTGAGCCTTTGCCTTATGATAACTTCGATAACTGTGTTCGATTGAGAGTGAGAGATGCTTTGGTGCACGTGAAAGTGATTTTTGTAATATACCGTGTACCCAAAGAGTTAATCCCACGACCGTCTGACAGTTCGCCTTCTACTCGAGCGCGCATACATAGGGTAACATCAGCGTGATGGTCATATGCGATTTCAATCTGCATGTGTCTGTATCAGTGCTGGTGATCGGATGACCCAGTTATTAGATTAGGTTTGATCAATCGGAGATTGATTGACGAAACATCTACCAAACATCACTGACAGCCAAACTATCTTGGCCAAACCGCTGCAGTGAGCCAAATAGACATTTGGCAAAAACCTCAACAACTCTGCCTACCTCTTCCAAAGAAGCACCGCAAGTAAGACAGAAGCAGGTTTCCGGTGATTCAGTAACAAACGTCGACTGATCCACCGTGAGGCTCACTTCTCCGAACGATACAAACGGATGGTGAAGACATTTTTTCAGTAAATGGCGAGGCACTGTTTTCCTTGATTCGTAGTTGCACTAACCATCGATAAGGTAGTAGTGCGACTGTATGTGTGAGGAAGACGGCTCACGAATTTATTTATCACGGCTACTTGTTGGCTAGACTGTGTACTTTGAGAAACAGTTCAAATGGCCTGAACCAACTCTCTCATCCGTGAACAACAGAGACGGTGTGATTAGCTATGACAGTCCCAGTGATTTACTGTCCGAGACTGGATAAGGCATCGGAACTTAAACTGTTGAATTTTAATGCCACTCCCTGTCTAAACCTTCTTTCTCTAGCACCCTATTCAAAGATAGTGGTGAGAGGTCATTGTCCGAATTGACCACAGTCTTCCGTTCCATTCGAGAGACTGAAGAGGTGCCTCATGACTGGTACTTATCAATAGGCATCCCCATTTTTTAAAAAAGACAACAGGACATCATGTGACACCCATCGATAGCCCGGGACATAGCGTCCATGAGTACGACGGAAGGCTGAAAATGATGCTGATGGTGCGATTCGATCGATAGGTGCCTCGGAAATCAGCCGTTGCAGCATAGCTTTGCAAATATTTGTGTTCCAACAGCGTGGTTTACTGGCTAAAACCGTTCTTTGTTAAGGACACGAATAGCGGTAACCAGAGGATAACGGTGAGTCAGCCGAAAGCGTGAAAATCGCGCATAATACAGCGGATAGGGCTAATCACTTTTCATCCTGTATGATTTAGGGACGTAGGCGAAGACACTCAGAAGTTCAACTTCAACAATTTGAGTGCGTAATTAGGTACTTGGATATGCGTACGGAACTTGGTTCAACACTTTACCACAAGTGATGTTGTTTACGATTGACCAGGAGTGGTAGACTGTGTACTGCTACCAACGATGCCAACACGCACGTTGGTTTACGGTAAACCTGGATGGGCCAGAAACAGAGTGCTCACCGAATCAGACGAAAAAGCGACTTATTGGGGGTAGAATTCACAGTAGCTTCCTCGTTTTGCTAACATCATTCATGTTTACCATTGATTGTACCATTGTCATCGTTTCTAGTTTGGAGCCATACCTGTAGACCTCATGGTTCTGGGGGCCGTTAATCCTGATAGTATTTCACAGGCTGATCGATTGAAAAATAGAAAAATATGAGGAGAAAAAACTAGACAGAAACGACGGGGATTCCTGAAGTCTTCAACCTTATGGCTTACAGGCTTTCCGTTGTGTTTGACACAGTATCAAGTCAGAATGCGTTCACTAAACTCGCACAGCTAAGAGATCAAGGATTTCCTAGCCAATGGCCATGTTGTCGATTGGCCGTCACATAGTTTCTTCCAAACGTCAGCTGTCCCATTCAGCAACACGTGGTGCGACAGACGCACTGCTCGTATACGGTGTATATGACCCAATAAACATAGACTGTGCGTCTTAATTATCTCGGATATCCGTCTCAAATATACATTGACAAACTGACACGTTCCTACACAACCAGTCCATGTGATGCTGACAGAGACGACGGTCATCGAATTTCGGGAGCCCGTGCGCATCTTATACATGAGTTAACCAGAATTCCGTTCCATACAACAAAACTGAGCGTACGCACCTATTATGAAGTTTCCCGTTAATCGAATCTCTGACGTTTTCGCGACGCTAACAACGAAGTCTAGGAAATGCGTGCAGTGATTTCGTCATTTCAAACATTATTACAGGGTGGTGATATTGTAGCGAGAAGGCGTCCAATAAAGCACAATCTTTATTGTCCAAATCGCTAGTCACATGCAACGCGCGCTCTCTCGTTTATGAGTCATAATTCCAACCCGCAGCACCCCCCGGTTTACGTGTGTGACCGGTGCCTTCTATCGGAGGGTTTTCAGCTTGCCATTCCTCGTCTGTTTGTCCGATTTCGTTGCGCGATGGCTCGTCCGGCTGCTCGTGCTGTCCGCCATCCACCCAGTGTTGGCCTTGACCGTATTCCAACAATATGACATTATCCAGGTACATGAAACAATCGACAGCTTCGAGCTACCGGCCTGTAATCACAGTTTGTGTCAGGGCAAACCTATTTTAATAATGCCATTAAGTTTTGAGAGTGCAAAGTGTATACCGTACAGACCAGCCATATCACCTGATAGGTACAGTTTGATTTGTACGTCGTCTGCAGGAGATTTATATAGATTAACGTCGTCCTTGTACGCAATGATTATCAGCTAACTATTTCTCAAAAGTTTCACTCTAAAGTCTTCGAACCATAGGAATACTTATGGAATATCGTCCATCACGGTTGAACAGAAAGAAACATACCAGACACTGCTGTCGAACGCCACTTGAACTAGAAAACGCTCGGGATCACTGTCTATAAATGCACCTCTTGAATTCGAAGCCGGCTTACGACCTTGAAAAACGGTTTTATTTCACTGGGACTCTCCTGTGGTTGGGGCAGTTCTGGGGGGCATCTCGGACAATTAAATCAGAGTGCGCCTTTAGATCAAATCTTCTAAGACCGTTGACTTAGAGGAGAGGTACTGATTCTTCAGCGTCTGTCACAAGAAAGTGTGGCCGGTACACCCATAAACAGGTCGGTAACTTGTTCTTCTCTTTTTCTGGTTCCTTCTGTATTCTAGCAGTAACCGCATTATGAGACCTGCGAATAACTTTGATGTGATGAAGACAAGTCTAGTATGCCTGTGGTTATCACTTGACGTTCTGATACTTTTCAAATGGAAAACGACTGTCGGTGGACATCAGTCACTGAGCCCCTCTCTAATATCTCAAATTACACGAGTGTGGTCAGTTGAGACGACAGTCTATCACCACAATCTTTAAAAACTAACTAGAGAAAGGGGGCCTGGACCAGAGGCCTTATTACGTTTGAATATATTAAACTCCAAAGTCACTTCATCTTCTGACTGAGGATCGTCTGGAATGGTGTAGTTAACCCCATAATCTTCATCATCTACAGCTGGAAGAGCTGACTCAGGCCTGTCGAATAATTCTTTAGTGATCAGCCCATCTGTCAAGTCGACACGACAAGGTGTAAATACGTGAGTCATCTTTTTCCCATACGGCCTTACTAACGTCTTTTTGATAACCAGTGCCATCACGATTCAGTGAAAGCCGTTCCCTGAGCAAAATGTCCTCTCCGGTTTCTTATTCGACCAAGTATGCCTCGTCGTCCTTGAAACAGACTGTCGTCCACAATACTATTTGGGCAGTAAGGACCGAAACACGATGTCCGTATGAGTTGTATTCATTATGAAGGATGTACATTATTGTATTGAAGAAAACATTAAGAGCATACTGGAAACTATCGGTTTCGTTTGTTCTTTCATATGATCTTTCGATTTTTCACAAGGTTGAACTGTTCATAAGTCAGTAGCCACATAAATCTGTGCCTCGACTTAATCATGACAGTATCAAAATCTAATCATTGGCAGAGTCCACCTGACCAGTGAGTTGTGACTATTCGAACATGCTTATGGTAAGTGGCATACTCGAGAGATCTGCGCTACTATCCTCAGCTCAGGCCACAATGTACACTACTGGAGAGTAGTGATAAAGTTGGCAATGTAGTTTTCATAGTGTCCAAGTTGATCTAAACGGTTCAGACATCGTATTGTAATATGCTCTGAGTGAATTGCAATGATAGTGTTAGTTTCATAATGGAAACTAAACTCAACGATTTTCTATACGGAATTTGTTTGTTCACTTCAAGCGGTTAACTAACCTTTAGTAGCAGCATGCGGAATTGTTATTTGTCTCATTGGAATGCTAGACTTATCAGGGTGTACCGAGTCGTTTTGTTACTGGCACCAGACTCATCTGTCTTGTTTGACAGTCCACATTAGGCGTGTTATCATTTGGTTTTGAATACGCGTTTCTTTGGTTTCACTAATATTGGTGCTGATGAAAAACACAGTGAGTACAGTCACTCACGTTTTTGGTTTGATCACATTTACCAGAGATCAACAACGCTCTTCAGTTTCTGAACGAGTACAAATTGTGAACCTAGGGGTTCCTTCAGAGAGCTGCATATAACCATCTTAAAAGCTAACAGTCATGTTCCGTTCTCAGGATTTTATTGGTACACAACCGATTTCACTCATTGTGATCAAATAAAGTTGTAATCACCGAACATTCTTCAGTAAACCGAGAACAGTTTGGATTAACAAGTCGCATTGGCACGTTTGCTTTAAAATAATGAACACGGTTTTCGTAAGTAGTAGTAGCTTTAGTTTAATGAGTCCTGCTGCTGATTGACCTTCAATACTATGTGTATTACTATGTTAAAAAAGTGTAATAAAACAACTTAACTTCCTAGGTAATTTCTAAAAATTTCCATCTGTACACTTTCCACTGAATCTTGGAATTTCGTTCAAGTGTTTTAAGACATTAAGTTTGTCAACTTTTGTCATTGACTGCCGTGTATTCATTTCATTAAAAACCGCATCCATGAAAAAAAGTTCAGATATGCTGGTAAAACGGACAAATCTTGGAACAAGACTGCTGGGGTAAGTGTTATTTAACTTCCCCGATTCAGTGGAAAAGGATTGTATGTATTGGATATGTCAATATGTCGAGTGCTATGAACCGAAAATACATCACTCGAACATTTTGGAAGCAGAATAAGGAGAGCTTCCACACCGTATTTTGGAATTAAGCTGTGATGAACTTCACAAAAACATGATTTCGAGCGAATCCCCAACGTTATTCCTCATGGGAAGGATTAAAGCTTTTGTATTAATGCAAAAAACAACGCGTTAAAGAAATCAACACAGATGGGAACAAACAAGGAAAAATATAGTATTATCTTAAGACTGATGAAACATTCTCTTTTGTCCTCATAGTCACGTCAAGCTTGTGTTTTGTGCAGCCCATCCAGGGAGATGAATTTTCAGCTGTTCACATGCCCACATCTTGAACGATTGGGAGACAATTAAATAGGTGTGTTGGAGTCGCAAACTAACAGTAACATTAACGATGAGCACCGTAATGAACTTAGTGAACGGTGACGACCAGGTTTGAGTTGAATTCGTGTGTAATCCAAGAATCGGAAGATTAGGCTCGTGCAAAAGTTGAACTAAACGAGGAATTGCAACAAAAGTGTAAGATCAGGTGTGTGCAAACAAATAGTTGTACTGACATGTAGAGGATCTAGACGTAGAAACACATTTAGAGGATGCCGAATAAAGGAGATGATGATTTCTGCTCAAAACGTTTCGTACTTTGTGTACTGTTGAAAAACAATGAAATCACCATTGCAACGAGGTATATGTTTCATGCGTCTACCAGAAAGTACAGAGTTCTTCGAAAACGAACCAGGAGACACAGCTGGTGTATATTATGTCCATTAGGGAAGCACACAGGCATCGACAAATCCACTGACTGAGTGATGCGAAATGGAGAGAGATTTTAAACGCCGAACGTGGCAAAGGAATTTCCCCGATCAATGACAGGAAGTGACTGTGTCATGTTGGTACTCGAAGTACTCGCCAACCATTCAATAGAAAGCACTCAATGTATCGTGCACATAGAGGAATGTACATACATGGCGTATTTCGTCATATTGGTTCCTTCTCATAAACGATAACAAAATGCCAATATATTTGATGTATTAAAAGGTAGATACATCTATTCTGGTCAGCTTGATAGTCCGGATAAATTGTAAAACGCGGTATAAGAACGCAACCAAGTCAGGTATTTGATGTCAAACACCATTTCATCTGCATAGTTGATTACAAACGTGTGATCACCAACTAGCAAAATGAACGTAAGATTGGGGAGAGGATTGCACCTTGTAGAACATCAGAGTCAGTGGTGATTGACGATGAGGATTGGCCACCAAAATGGATCAGTTGACTGGACTTCGTTGCGTCGTCATCCAGACGATCGAAATTTGAGGTTTGAGAATTCTAATCGAAGTCTCTCTGTCGACTCTTCGCCGTAGTCCAAGAAACATGCAAACGACCCTAAACTTATCGTTAACTGATGAAAGAATCGAATGAACTGAAAGGTAGGAACCTCCAATGTGGAATGTGAGCGGGAATAGAATCGACTAGGATCTATTATATTTATTTGAGTTACTATTCGAACGAGACTTAGTTTTCTCCTAAACTTTCAATGCCACAGGCATGCATGAAATCGGTTGAAATTCGGTCGTTTCATTTTGAGGAATTGTAATACGCATTTTTTTTCACCGGTCAGTTATTTCTTGTTGGGCAATGCTCCTAGTTAATAGTTCAGCTAGAATTTGACTTAAAATTTGGCTCATTCTTCATGAACTATCGGTTATAGGCCGTCAGGTCCGTCCGTCTTACTAGATTTCGAACGGATTACTTGTTCAAAAACGGCCAAGTCTTTAATGGAAAGAGGAAAGCTCTGTGGAAGTTGAAAAGGGATATTCCGTCGTTGTTTTTTAACTTGAGGTTGAGTTCTTCGATGCTAACAACAATTTTTCTTGACAGAAGAATTCAAACCATCCAATCTTCATACGATTCATCATCCCTTGCGACAGCTTTTTTCACCCAGTAGTATGTTGGTGTATACCGAATTCAAACAATTCAATTCATTCATCAGACGTTAGAATGTATTTTGCAGGCGAATAGTTTTGCCATCTATAGGTCTCTTGTGTCTTCACTCGGAATCTCTTAAGGCACAAAAAAGACAATCTGTCCGTATGACTATGGATTGTTTCGTAAGGACAACAAATATCAAAGTTAGTATACTGATCACACCAAATAGACGAGTCGTCGTGAACAAGCAGACTTGTATAAAGTGAAGAGATAATTTCTCTAACCATACTGTAGTTGTCTGGACAAGATTACCGATTCCTGACCCTGGAATCTCCACAACGAATGAAAATAGTATGACTTGTCCTACCGTACATCATGCAAGAGTGCTTCACAACGGAGTGGCTAGAGTTGCCGAATTAGACGTGTCTGTGGACTGCAAAAGATTGCGTGCTTATAAGCCAGAGTAAACAGAGATATGCGTTCAGACGTGTTAGAAATGTCAGTGTTGTGCAGAGCGCAGGTGGTAAGAAAAGTCTTATCAAGTTGACTTACTTCGAATGTGACACAATCATTCGGAGTGCAGTTGTGGCGATTACCTTTATTTTGGCTTAGAGTGGTCTGTTGCGCCTCGTTTGACGGAGTGGATGAATTGACTATTTGTAAATAAATCATTCACGACAAATCACGTATTGCATTACCATGAGCTATTACCAATCCTCAAAGTGGCTTGCATTGAACGGTGCCATAAATACCGGCCGGTTCATTCAAACGGCTGCTGAGATTTTTAAACAAAGCCATCATAAGATCGGGCAGATTGTGCTGCTACCGTACGAGACATCACATCACTAAATGCTTTAAAGATGGGGTGCCTCCTTGATTGATTATCTCAGTTCAAATGCATATTTTTCGCAGCCTTCTGTACAGTAATAATTCTCGTGTTGATGGGTAATTTACGTTCTTCTTAATACTCTTAACAATTTCCGATACGTACAGGATAGGCGAAAATTCACGGCACTGATAATATTGAGGACGTGAGAAGATAACTTGTGAAATACTCGTTTTACTATTGGTAGTTCAGAGAACCGGGTACATTTGACAATGTATCATTTTCACAGATACTGTAGAAAAGATCATTTGTGGAGTTATCACCTTCTGACACGTGTTAGGCCCGTCGTCACGTTTGAGCAGCTCTTAGATAGCTGACATGCTTGTGCGCCAATGTCAGCAACGATGTTTGGATGTCATGTGGCCTTGTTATTCTTGTGGGCACCTGGTCAGCAACACCGTAGCCTGTTGTGTAAGTACTCTAAAATGGCTCGTTTTCGATAACTCAATTAGAACTAGAATCAATACAATGAACTGTATAAAGCATGGCAATAAAACCACCAGGTTGCTCAACAACTCTCTCTCTCTATGAGTATTTTAGTGGGGTACATTGGTAGAACAGAAATTCCATCACTTGTGAATGTGTTTCTGATAACGGATATCAGTTTTTGGATATTGTCTTAGTGCTAAGGTTGAACTCCAATCCTAATTGAACTACTTAAGCGTGCATTTTCAGATTTCGATAGAACTCGGTCGTCTGTTAATGTGTCTTGAAAGTAGCGTTGACAAGCCGACGACGGTCGTGGTCTTTTTGGACCTGAGGGCTGCTTTCGATCCAGTTGTTCGTAACGTTCTCTGGAGCTGTCTTCTTCGCAAGGGAGTACCAGAGAAATATGTGAATCTATTGAGATCGCTGTACGCTCACTCTGCAAGCAGAGTGAGAGTTTATGGACAACTGTCTCGAACGTTCATCACTTCTAGTGGTGTTCGTCAGGGGTGTCCGATTTCTCCCTTCCTGTTCAATTTTGTTATGGACGACATTCTGGAGGGTGCGCTTCGTGAATCCAGTGGGCTT
>QNGE01000389.1:135182-161550 GCA_008508345.1 Paragonimus westermani
TGATGATGATGATGATGATGATGTCGTTGATGGTGTGGAGGGGAGGGGCGTTTTTTACGAACGCCGCACCCCAATCTTTTCTTCATGCGATAAACACTTCCATACGTCCTTTCCCAGTGTATAGATTCATACGAAACCCCTTTTCTGTTCATGAGTCACTATGTGACTTGATTGTTCATGTTAGCTGTTTCATATAGTATTGCTAACCTTTTGAATTCATCAAGTTTATAAATAAACACTGCAGGTCTGACTGCACTATTCTCAGTGGTAAACTGGGCTACTCTTCCATACCATTGTTTTGGTGGAAATTCAGTTGTTCAGTGTCACAATCTGAAAGTGTTTGCAGTGGTGTCTCGTTGTGCTTAATATTGGATTTCATCGCTCAACTTCGCGGACGTACCGGTAGTCAGTATGGATTCACCTGCGTGGCACTGTCGCCAACTAACGTTATCTTCCCACCGTAGACTAGACGACAATCATGTCACTCTCATTTGTTAACACTGGAACAGCACGGAACTGTTTACCCCTCGAACAACGAACTCATTTAATTCAGCTTAGTTCCCATTTACTTCATTAATATAAATCTCCAAAAGTTGTAGCTCATATCACTGGGTGTTTTCTGCCGGATGGTGTAACGCACATAATTGAAAAACTTATGTCCTACTACAGAACGCGTGATCGTCTGATGCGTTCCCACGCGAAATCGCATTAGTTCGTTCATTTTAACGTTTAAGATTGTGTCTTTAACAAGATATATCCTCAGATTGTTTGTGTGAAAAACTATGAAAGAGCCAAAAACATAGTGGTTAGAGTAATGGATGGTATGTTGATTACTTACATTGTTGTGTGAGAAAATCCACTTCGCCGGTGCTTAACCGGTAAGGCTCGGAAGTGATGATCTGGCGACCAGCGTTGTCCGTTCGCTGCGCTTTTACGCGTGTGCATTTGTTCTTCACTACTCACCGTCCAAGTAACTTGCTGAATTCACCTTACTGTGATCAAATCATCAGAAGTCACGCCAACGTGGACATCCCCATGGTTTCGAGTGATCTGACACGTTATCCGGATCATCATACTCCTTTGGACACAAATGACCATCATCGACAACAGAGAAAAACAGCTCTTATACCAACATTTTATGAGTCTCTGGCGATCGCGTTACGTGATTTCTCTTAGCCAACTGACCATGTCGCCATTAGACTTGAACTGCTGCTATCAGGTTTACGACCAGAGTGGGCTAACTTTGTATCACCTGACACCCGAACCTGGTTATAGCGGTACAGTAACAACAGCCTTCTTTGTGTGCGCGGCACATATCGAACACACCTGAACGAAATCAACGAGACTGGGTCTATATTGACTAGTTTTGTCGTTTTAGGGCATAAAGTTCCTATTTGTACTGTGATATATAACAGAGTAGATCGGTTTCGTCCTATTTTCGCCCTAATACTGAACTTGACTGAAACGAATGTCACAAAATGTTGTGACTTTAGCCATCGTGGGGAAGTCGTCCGACTTGCTGTACATAAAGGAGCAGTCCATATTGATTATTTCGCTGTCCTAGTGCTATTTAACCACGTCTCATGCAACCCGGTCAACCTTCTGGTTAGTCAGTGACCCCTTGGAACTGTCTTTTCCTCATAGATAGGTGGCTTTCACTCATCCAAACAGTGATCTTTCTTATAAGCATGCACAGAAAAAAGCTTTTTTCCGTGTTTCTGGCAACCTTTGCATTACCTTAAAGCTCTTCAGACAGAAAACATCACGTTTAACATGGAACTATCGGGAGAGGGAGTCAATCCTTTGAAGTGCAGGTTGAACCTGCACGGATGGAAACCGGTCAGAATAATTTGAAGATCCAGTAGAATCTTCAAAGGCTCACTAGTAATATTTTTTTAAATCGAAATCAGCTTGTGACTGTCGAAACTTGTTTGGAAATCTGGACATCCGTGTATGCTGTGCGTGTGTGTGTTTCTCTTCAGTCAAACGTGTACAAAATGTCATCTAAATGGAGCGGCACGATATTCCTCTCCGAATTGCTGCCGAGCAGCTCTGTCGATGTTTGTTTGCCTTTGTGAGTTTTACTCTCATCAATTTCGGTGCTCTTGACTAAAATGTGACAGAGAGCCGGCTCGAACATTGGTCGTTATTTGGTTCGTGTTGTTGCTTCGGTTTTGTCTCAGTTGAACCAACTGTCTGACAGTCCGAGTTGAGGTAGCATTCCCTACGGACGACCCTGCAGCTGACTGTCATCATTCCTTCGCGTGTCGAGTTAGTCGAGTGAACTGCTGAAAGTGGAATTAATTCAATTACCTGACTGTTCAATCCTTGGATATCTGCTTCAACAGTCAGCATAGTTTGTGTGATGGTGGTAAGGATAGACCTCGGCTTCGGTTTAGTCTGTCCCGTTTGAAATTCTGCTTTTCCGTTTTCCCAGTTGAGAAAAAAACTTCATTAATCTCTGGTTGTGTTGTCTGCAATCGTTTTGTTACAGATTAGTCGTTTCTTTTTTGTATGCTTACATGAGAATGATACTGACTGTGGAATCAGGAAGTGCTCATTGCATACTGTCTCTCACAATTTTTCCCTATAATCTCGTAATGACTTATCTGAGATAAGTATCTCGAGTACGACGCGTAACGGAAAACTTGAAAGTTTCATGGGATGAGGGACTGGCATGACCAGGTTACACTGGCACCTGGCTTAGTTCGGTATTTTACCACTGGCGAGTAGTCTGGGCTTCTGCTGATTTATGGTTGAACTTTGTTCGCATTTGGTCGCAGCTTTTTTATTCGGACGAAATTTTCAGCGTGGCCGGAGTTCAACCTTCAACCTTGGCAAGGATATCCACTAACGATGAACACTGACTTTAATGAAGGCTTGAGTCTAATGCTTTTTTCCGAAAGAGGATGGTTAGAAAATCAATCGGAATGCGAAAGCTACAATCAACTATTATTTAGGGTAACTCACCCAATTCACCGCGCGTCCAACAGTAATCCAAAATGTGGTTCAACAAGTTTATTGAACTAGCAGGTTATCGATTGGAACTGGCAGACAGTATTTGTGGTTTTTTTATCGAACGATCTGGTAACTTAATCAGTGCCCAAAGACGAAATTGGTTCAGTATTCATATATGGTAATTCGGTCACGCCCATTGAAAATCCCGTAGAGCAGTGATCAACACGGATACCTCATGAAAGTTTGGTCGATCTAATCCCGGTCGTGGCAAAAATATACACACTACTGATGAGCTCTAGGAAGAACGAAACTCGAATCCAGTGCATATCTTTGAAAGTAGCTGACTGGAAAATTTATTTGAATGCTAAGGCTGAGCTCAAATATGAATGATGTCCTGATCGTAATTATGTAAATCTCCAACAACAAATCATCAGTAATCTGAAATATCGTCTGACAGGTTTAATGAAATTGGAGATTTCGGCTTGTCTCGAAGATCCTAATTGCAGGATTATTAATTATATCTAACAGATAATAGCCGTATTCTCCATGGAGACAATCACTCCGTGTATTCATACTCGCAACTTAAAGTAGTTAGACTTTCATGTATGATAATTCGGTCGAGTCTAATATGTGGTCACTGGGGTTGTAATCAACATGGTTGTCTCATAAAAACGTGGTCGGGATTCAGCTCACGGCAATGACAAGGATATGTGCTATTGATGACTTCTAACGAGTGCAAGACTTGAATCTAGTGGTTTTTTTTTAAAGCGACTGATTGGAAAGTCTACCAAACTGTCGTGTACGATTCAAATGTATGTTCATTATTCCAACCGTTCAGTTTTACGATATTCATTGAGCTCTGTTGTACATCCACACTCACAAACTATAATGTTTGTATAATGAAATGCACTTAATTGTGCTCTATAAAAACAATACGTACTACAAACACCCTTGTTAATGTCACCTTCAATTTGCAACTAACAAAAAGTCGGTTACACATTTGTGTAGTGTTAGTGTAACTGTGTGCATCTGGGACTATTCGAATTTTCTATTTTCATTTTCTAATCACATTTTATTTGCAAACCTTTGTTAAATCGTATGAATTACTACATTCTCCACAGTCAGTCCTCGAATATCTGTGTGTATACTTGAGATTGTTAATTTTTTTAAATAGCTGTTGATAGTCATTTGCCCAGAAGTACTTCTTTCCCATGCAATCACCAAATTATAAAGTGAATACATAAGAATAACAAGGAAATTAGACCATCTTTATGTTCTCCATAACACTATTGGGTCACCCAAGAGTCTTCCGAAAGACATTGTTAGACAATGCGCTGTCAGTTAGAACTAGCTGAGCTTACACACACTTTGTACGAATGCATACGACCACTCTTTGAATCGATCAACTGCAACACAGTTCAGATGAGCGTTATTGTTGTTACGATACAACATTTGTATGACATGGTCGAACTAAATTTAATACCCTACCAGTTGCATCCTAACACTCGGGCTCTTGTGGAATTTGGCAGGGGGTTGCCCTCTTCCCATAGGCAAACTCATGCAATACCTCAATTCTTGATCGACTTTTTTCACATGTGTAATCATAGTGTAGGCCATTCTTTGATGGGTTTGATCAAACATCATCATGTGCGGTGGAAATCTTTGGGATTTATCGTTTGTTAACCTTTAACGTTGCCCAGTCTTGGAATTTGTTGAAAAGTTGTAATCTCCCAAAGTTAATACAGAACGACAGATTTGGTGATATTCGAGCAGTTTCATTTTTATTATTAGTTTGTGAGCTTTTTATGGACGAGAAACAGTAAGAAAACAAAGGAATATCGTTTGTTCCAAAGCTTGGTTTCTTCGTTTCGTTTGTTCAGTTCCGTTTGTTGCTTGTTTGTTCTAATGAACCATGAATTTTAAAAAACAAACCTTCACTGAAGTGTTCACTTTATCTGATTGGACACTGCGTCTGAATGCCATTTTGATTGATCATTTCCTTGGTGTACCGGTTTCTTCAGGTGGCACAGTTTTCAGTGTTCATGGTGTATGATGCTTGTATGCATTTTACTGTGCTCTATGGCTAGGAACTTCGAATTGTTCCCGATGAACATGTGAATAGACTAGCTGTGTTTGTCGGTTGTTGTCTCTACCACTTAACTCACATTGAATGGACCGATCGTACAAACAACGCGACTGTTTGCCAACGTTTATTTTGCAAAACTGAACTTACGTTATTTATTGTTTAATCAATACAAGCACAGTCTGTGACGGATGGGTCATGTACTCCGTGTGCCTTGTGATTGTTCACTGAGACCGACAGCGGTTATCGAGAACTCTGGGATGGTCAAACAACAGTATGATCGCGCCGTATGAAAACCCTGACTTGCTCGTGCAGTAAGGTGTTCGTTGTCCGGTTGGGAACCTCATGCTCACTCAAATTGCTAGTTGGCGGCATATCACGGTCAATGACGTGTGTGCATCCACAGAGTTGTTCGTTGTGTGCTCCTTATCATTGGGATTTTCTTCTAAGGTGTGTCACGTCGTTTTTGAGGTAGACGGCATCTCATGTCACAATGCTGACTGGCCAGACCCATTGCCGTTATGATTGAATGAGTGAAAGTATCCAACTAGTCATTTGTTAACCTTGTATCGGGAGGTTCATTCGGTTTAATCTCTCTTTAGAGGTTCTGACCTTCTCTAAGCATGTGGCTCTAAAGCCGTACTCCGTTGTGGATTAATGAAAATGTCACGGGATTTCTACAGTGACATATCGAACAGTGCACTTTTGTAATCGGTGTGTCCTTCTAACGAATATCGCGTGGAAGAAAATCGTTAATTGTTGAATCAGGAGAACTTGCAGAATGAAGATAAAAGTCGGCAATATGTGATCTGTCTGTGAAATCCCAACAGTCCACCTCAAACCAAGTGTGCGCATCATCGTGCCCACTCATCTATGCAACGATTATCCAAACAGGGTCAGCTTACTTGATGAATGTATGCTTTTTGATAACATTTCATTACGCTCTTTATGTGGACTCAAGACAAACTCCGATCAAAATCTGTTCTAGTAGAAATCATGGAGTGTATTTGTATTGATCTTCAACTGTAATCATTTTCATTGCTGCTGGCTCAATTTCTAGTCATTGGATGCAGTTCTATTTTTATGGGAGTTGACTGGTTTTTTATAACTCTTGATACTACTCAATCGATAGGTCTGTAGGTTGCTTCTAATTGGTTATCTGTTGTCTGCTATCGAATTCGTCTATACCTCTTGTTAATCCATCTACTCACTGCTCGTCATACTTTGGAGCTATTAATGTGTGTTATGATTAGCTCCAGTTTGCTTCGGCTTGAGCCAAACGTTCACAGTTAACGTTGTAAACATGGATGTACAGCGCACATTCGGTGACTTCGATTGTACAGCAAGCCTGTATCAAGAAAGGTTATAGAGAGTGTGGCGATGCGTTACGTCAGATTATCGCCGAAATGTTTAGGTAACGTTTGCTGACCTTAGCCAGCCAGAGTTTATATTGGCTGTATGAAACTGGAACTCAGTGGACAATGGTGAGAAAAAGGCGAAGGTGGCCTCTGAAGTACGATTTAACTCTGTATTTTCCAACTTACAGCTAAGTTTTTTTTTGTAAAAATCTAAAAATCCGTAATGATCAAACATCACAATTTCTTCACCAAAGGATGTAGCATTTAATACCCATATATTGTTTTCAGTTTGAGTTCTTTTTATGTTCTTCTCTTCGGTAAATTTTAATCCAACAGTGATTTGTTAAGTTAAACGGTAACGTGATTGTTATAAGCTTTTAGGCTTAGATTGACAATGCATTCATTACCGTAACCACATGGAAATGGAGCACGATTGCCTTATTCCTGGTTTATCATCACGCCTGCGTAATCACACAAACAGGTAATGGGTGATAGATGGGTTTTGCCATATGGTGCGTAAATCACTCAGTAATCGAAGCACATCTCTTTCTTCGGTTACTGGCCCAACAACCGTCTATCGTCCAGCGTCTGTTTGATGTGACTTACACAGTCTGAACAGCACCAACTACCCGAATATGTTCCCATCCCAATCTCCTATATGACTCATTCTTCTGCGTGCTAACAGGCAAACAGAAGTTTTATCAGAAAGAAATGTTTTTGCCTCCTACGTTTGGATGCTTCTCACACGTACTTACTGACACCCACTTGTTAGGGAACCTCTATCAGTTGTTTGTGAACTCTTTGGTCTGATCGTTCTGTTTTTTTCCTTCAAGTTCTGCTCCAGTATTCCGAATAACTGCTGTTTTCACTGATCTGTCCCATTTTACCAGAAAAACCCCAAATTTCTCAAATCAGTCCCAATCAGACCGTAAGCATCGGGAGTCAGCTGATTTTGAATTGCCATGCTACGGGTGATCCGGTTCCGCAAATCAGCTGGATCGCCAAGCGTGCTGGTTTCATGGTATACACACCAAAGGCAGAGGAGGAAATGCACGGAAATGAGAAGTCCATATCGGATATCCCATCACCTGGAACATCATTACAAAGTCTGGGCAGTTTACAACCTTCAAATCCGGAAGTTGATTCGGACCCGATGATGGCTGCGATTATGACACGGAACTGGCAATCGGGTACGGGCCGTGTTCGAGCATTTCAAAATGGCAGTCTTGTGGTCAATCAGGCTAGCCTGGCCGACCAGGCTGAATACATTTGCGTGGCCAACAATAGACATGCGGTTGAAACACGTCAAGGATTGTTTGTTCGAGTTTTATGTGAGTGGCGTTGCCTTTTAACCGCATCCGATAGTCGTGCTTGTTTCTCTGCATGATTCACAGATAATCTTTGGTCGTGAAAACAAATGTGGAGAGATGTCCACTTCTAAACCGTTCCTATTGATTGTCATCAGAGCTCCAAATTAGCCCAAAAGTAGTGCTCTCCCACTACAGCCGTCTGCATAAGAGCCGTGCCCCAGCAACAGTCACCTTATCAATTACTGGTTAAAGCAAGGTATGTACAGATCATTTTGAAACCGTACATCGCTGTCTATTTCATAAACATACAGATCACTTTTTTGATCAACTGATTGATTGCTATGTGGCTTGCCAGCATCTCGTCGATGCTGATGAACACAGTCCACTTCGAATTGCATTTTAAACCGATTGCGGCCACAAGATCTCGGAATGTTTATGACTTGACACGGTGCTCACCTTCAAACTGTCACTCTTCCAGTAGAAGTAGTTTGAACGAAGTTCAATCCGGTAGCCCTTCGAGCTACGCGTCAGAGCTCCTCTCTTCTCGGTCGTGCATCACGTGATCCCTCTTTGTGATGAGGCGATTAATATACTTAAGATGTAATGGTCTTTCTTTGGGTTGATGCACAAGTACTTTCCAAATACACTAGACCATTCAGCAAGCCCATTGTTAATTTGTATTCGGACTAGCATAAAATTTCATTTTGAACCTTGATATGATGGTCTGATTGCACCCCGCATTGTCAGAGTTTAGTTTCTACTCTGAGTGTGAGCTAGTTTAAATAACGAACCGCCTCTATCCGATCTCGCCTTATCAGGAAAATTGGATGTCCGATCACTTGGCGAACTGTGCATTCGAAGCTGATGATGTCATTTCACCATACCAATCACACCTGTAATCCAAAACTTTTACAAGGGGGGTTACCGTCAATTAATTAATGCTTGCCGATGGTGACAAAGTAACTAACCCGATAGTAAAGTTGATGTCACTAAGTTGGAGGCGATACTGAAGAACTAAACTGAATAAGAACAACAGAGTAGTGTTCCAAGCCTTTGAATACGTGGATCTAAGTTTGCTTCTGAACATTCTTCGTTTTGTTGCTGAATAATTGATATTACATCAAACTCCTTCATCGGGCTTACCTTTCAACTCATTTGTTCCCCCGTACTACATTTTATTAAACTATATATTGCACTATCACTGTTCTTATTCTATCGTTCGCGTGATGCATTTTAGGTAAGAAATGTACGGACACTACCAAAAACAGGTTAGGGGGTAACAAACTGAGGAAGAGAGTTGGAAATGAACAATCTAAGACAGCATACTTCAGTTCTAGTTTTCCGACTGGTCCCGTTCAAAACGAAACATTATACTTGAATTTAATTTTTTTTTGTACAGCGAACAATACTTTTCTTGTAGACATTTGTTCCTTAAATCCACTTGTTGATGACTATATTTAAACTGTCTTACAAGTGAACTCATGGGTTGAGCTCGAAGTGCATTTATCTTGTTACCCCAGTGGGCAGCACGAATCGTAAACCCTGATATTTGCTTTTCAGCAAGCGACTATGATATCGTGTCATGCGCACCTGTTGATGTTGTGCTCTCGTTGTACCACTGATTTGCCTAATGTTTGTCCACTGAACACGTGAAAAGTTTGTGCAGCATATTACTAAGAGACCCGGTTGCACAAGTAGCTAACCCTGACTTTCTCTTAAACAGATATGTATAGCGGTTTTATTCGCGCTTCTTCCTATACTTTCCCTGTGTCTAAGTCAATCCTCATGCACAACACACTGAATTCGAGCCGTATTACTTTGATAGTGTTTTTCACCACGTGGGCTGAATTCCGTTTGACGCTAGTAAGCGCCTGATAAATGTCATCGATTCTGACTGTACAGGTCCGTTACTTCTCATTTACCACGATCATGATCTTAGTTTATCCTGGAAACATCACTACCTGTGGTTTTCGAGAAAACCACTCAACTCACTTGGATGTTAAGTAATTACAAGTTGTTCCGAGCCACTTCAAGTATTCCACCAGTTCTTGCTAGTCGACCGCTTGAAATAACTTACCCTAATCGAAACCGTCCAAGCATGCCTTAGCGTTCTTTATTGTGCAGCAGTGTTTGGAGCTGCTTTGTTTGTTTCAATAAACCTACGTGGTTTGTTAGTCTACTGTTTGAATTTAATATTGCATTCCTTGGAACAGAACACATGGGAAGGCACACACGCAAGCAAGCAAGCAGGCAAACAAACACACCTTCGTGCATATACAGAACTGCAGGAACCATTAGTTGTTAGGCTGCCGCACCTTGGTTGCAGCAGCGGTGGCAATGGCGGGAGTATGAACGATCGACCTTTGTTCGGCTCTTCTGGCTTGGCGGACTTGTTTTTTGGCTGTTCTGAAGTGGACAAATGATTAATGTTTCTCCCATTCGTACACAATAAACACAGGCGCGTATTTCACCCCATTCACCCCGGCTGCCACCACCCCTAACCCGAGTGACCTTTGCGAGGTAATTTATTCATGCCGCGGTCAATGAGTATTTGACACTTTCTGTAGGTCTGTGTATTCCGACTGCTCCGTCTTATACACGAAATATCTGTAGTGGTTTTTGTGTGAAGATCTTCACCGACATGCATACGCACAAACTATAAGTTTTGTGCATGTGCCCACTTGAGTCATCATCATTGTTGATTTTTGTTTTGGTATTTCCCTTATGCGTGTTTGTTCGTTTTATCAAGCACCGGAGGAGTACACAAGGCGGCAGCTTGGTGATGAGGGCACCAGATCGGGTATGTTGAGGACGATTATCACCGTGGTTGGCTGCGCAGTCATATATTTGGGGCTGATCATCGCGTTAACCGTGTTTTGCAGCATGCGCATGGTTCGAACCCGACGTAAACGGTCTCCAAAGGGTAAGTGTATGTACATGTACGTGTGTTAACGTGTTTATCTGTACACGAGGATAATGTACATTCTGTGCACTATTCGGACTACCTCCCTCCCACGTACCTACAGCATACACACAGTTTCCAGGCCCTCGATTGATACTTTCGCAAACAAAATCACACAGCACCCCACTCCGTTTTAGTCTTCGAATCGCGGAATAGCTAATTAATCATTGTGAAGTACCAGCTTGTCTGGTGGTTGTAGGGCAAATGAATTATTAGGTGTTTCTTCTCTTGAGTGTCAACCTGTCCGTTTCTAAACAGTGTTTCGGTGCACACCGACGAACATTCACGCACAGACGTTCGTACCGGAACAACTGCACACGAAATGAACGGGCGAGTAATAGGAACGATAGACACGAAAGCGCGTTCTGTTGTTCAACTCCATTTGATTTGGACCAATAAACAACCAGCAACCTTACTTCATTTATGAACCAGATGTTGTCCAACTTGGTTGATCGAGTTGATTCAATGAGTATGTACAATCTTCCAAAAGATTGGGGGACAGCTTTTTTGTTGGTCAGTTGTATTGTCAACTTGTATTGGCATCTACTGCTCGGCCTGCTTCGCAATCTGTCCAGATCATAGACCGAAACGCGAATTCTGACCGTGCTGACACGATTCGCATTAGACACGCTTGCAAACACCGCCGCCGTACAGTACACTAGATCACCATTCAGCGGATATCATACGTGTGTGCACGTGTTCGTGTGTGAGCGTGACTGAATGCATGCGGTCATCCGTTCTGGACAAGCAATTAGTAGTGCCTTCCTCAATCTTAGCAAATAAATCAACATATTCGATATCCGCCTTGATGACAGACTAATGATAAGCGCGCTCACAGATGGGTCTAATTTATGGCGGCGTTCGAGGTACACAGGTCAACCGTGCTTGACCAATTCATCATGCCAGATTTTGTGGACAAACCGTTTACGTTTGGTCAAGTTAGCCGATTGTACTCGGAGCAAGTATGGTCCTGCATACGGCCACTGCTTGGGTGTTTCTACCATCAACTTCGTCTTTGTGTGTGTCGAGCAAACCAAAGTATTCTCGAAGTAAATGATTTCATTTCTTGAATTTGTGTAAACGAGGTAGGACAAAACAAGGCACTTGTGTTGCGTTCATTGGCCCGTCCACCTTCTGAGCGTAGCTTGAGACGGCGAGTTGTTATGGCATTCATTCATTTTAACAATTGGCATAATGTGCTTCTGAACGACGTTGTACACCTGAAGAGCGTAGACGTACAAGTACAACGGTCAAAGTGTCTGAACAAAAACTGACAGTAGATCAGTCAGAAAATTCCTCCGAAAATAGGTCACGACCGGTTGATAACCATTCAAACTAGAATAAGTGACTGACTTGTACGGTATCGTGTCAAAGACCTGAAAGTGAAATTAGGAAGGTCAGAAAAATGAACGAGTTGAATCAGGAAGGACTCTGTCAGCAAATTCATCAACACAGCTAAAGTGCCTGAAAGTTATATAATTGATGAAGTTTGTACGGGAAGCCATTGCCTCTAAAAAATTTTCTGTGCGACGCTATCAAGAGTGTAGCATCGTTCTCTAATGGTGCCAGTAAAATTACAGTGGAGCAGTACTATAGTGTATTACTCAATAATAAAACAGAAAATGTGAACTAGATGAGGCTCCGAAGCGCAAGGTACAAAACGACAGGTTTTTTAGCCCTATAAAAGCGGTTGTCGCGTTAAATGATCACGTGAAATGTCAAGATAATGTTTAGAAGAAGACCTGAAAGCCGTGCCAAAATCTGTGAAAAGCAAACCGTAGTAGGCAAGAGTGTTATGGAAAGATTGGACTCCAAAAAGTGAAGGCAATCTCGCGACAATAAAAAAAATAATGTAATAAGAAAACGACCAAATGTTCATATCGATCTTTGACAAAAACGCAACAGCATAGGACTGTAGTTTACATGCTTATCTGCAACCCCGGTAACAGTGACCCCATTTTCTGGCGTATAAGTGTGTGAATTATCATTCTGGGGTGACCCGTATATCTGACGCCTATTCACGCGCCATGAATTTTATTCATTGATGAGACCCGACATGATAGGAACGGTTGTCTATCACTTTGGTGGTGGTCACCGGAACCAGCCGCGAACCAAAGAGTCCGTCTCTCTCTCTCAATCTTTCTGAGGTTGTGGTGGACGCTTGGTTGTATGCAAGCCAACCATAAACCGACTGATTGATTTCATCTAATACAAAAAAGAAAGCAAACTCTTGAGAAAAGAAAGGTTTTTCTGGAAAGCAAGGATGTTGTCACCGTGAGATAGCTCTCCACCTATTATCATCAGTACTGTTGGAAGGAGATTCATAGAGTGGATAGGAAAAAGTGTTCACTTGAGGAGAGGAAACGGAAGGTGTATCTTTTAAGACGCCTGAGCTACTTATCACAAAATGTTGACTCTGGAATAGTCTAGTTATCAGTAGAAACATGTCTACTCACCTAATGGAGTGTATCCTAGCTTTTTCTACTCCCGGAAATAATGTTTTCTAACATGGTAGAAGTTGATACAGGAGAACTTCGGCTAGTCAAGCTGACTAGTCCTGGTGGTCTAACGGTCATTACAAAATGAGACCAAACAAGTGTCAAACCAAACACCATGACACTTGTTGGTGAATGAGGTTATTTACTTTTCTTTTCGATTGTTACTCACCGGTGATAAGAACTTTCCACAAGTGATTTTGTGCTCCTCCACTCTGGTTGTCATTGATCTTCTCGGTTTTGACATTCATGTGGAATTCTTCAAACACTCAAAGATATCATTAACATGGTCGTAATGATATTCACTGCGTGTTCCACGTTGTATCTTTTTTCCGCTGAATTCATATCAAAACGGCTCGACAGCATGCACTTACAAAATACCTAGACGACAATGGTATCCTTTTTCTCGAGTTCAATCGCATACTAAAAGGCAACGACTTCGCCGTTCGGTTTCTGTCGCTACCTCTTCAACCTACAGTCTCACTGGGTGGGACTGGAAATTTTGAAGATGTCATCCTCCATACATCATCCCTTTATTCTTATCGTACTTTTCGAGTTTTCTGTTACCGTTTATCCCATGGATTTGACTATCATGTTTTCTGTTCCTCAGTCGTCTACCAGCTGTTTACTTAAGCGTTTGTTGGCCTGTCATGTCGTTTGATGCACTTTGCTCCCATGGACGCCGATGGAACTAGGTAGACCTTGGTGGATCAGTAGCCTATTTTGAAAATTATTACAACCGTTGTGTCGCTGCCTGTTCAGTGCCTAGTTGGTGTTACGTTGGACTGTCATCAACCTGGTCTGAGTAAAACACGAATCTGTGTGCGTGTTTGTGTTCGAAACAATTTATGAACACGAAAACACGGTCAACAGGTGAATGATCGCTACGCTTTACATCAGCCAGGCTTGCATTAAGAAAAATGGTTAACATAGCCTAGTGTACTGTCTCTCTGTTCGGCTTTATGGCAGTTGTGTGTTATGTTTATCTATGCTAGGCTCTTAAGAAGGTCGTTTGCTTCTGTGCTTTGAAATGCAAGTGGCCAGAACAGTAATTTGATTAATTGGCAGACGTTTCTGATTTTAAAAAGGATCCGTTAAATTAATGTTTATATTCTCTTGTTTCTTTTGCTTGTGTATACTGAGCTATGCTTGGGACTAGTAACTCAAGGAGCTTCAGGGGTCATCAATAGGTAAAGGCGAGCTCATTGGTAGTTTACAGAACAGCCTACAGGTCTGGCGTATGGATTACCATCACGCTTTCTTTCCACGACTTATGATTGCTCAGTTCACTGTTTAATCTCGCCTTGGGTGAACAATACGACCTCCAAGGAAGTTGTGGATCGCTTTATTGGTCACCGCTCACGGCCGATGAACTCAGCGACATTCAAGTGAACTAGGATCTGGCGATCCACGAAGAGAGGGTAGAGAGATAGAGAACCAATGATCTTACCGACAATCTGGTGTTTTTTGTATGTATATTTTTTATCTGGTTTATTTACAAATGGTTATACTGAAGAACGTAGTTCGGATCTCATCAGAAAACACAATCTCGAGAAAATGTCGCTTGTTACCGTTGTATGTATACATGTATACCTAAACACACTGAGCAGACCAGTAATCGTATTGAATTGGTATCACGGGCTGCGGTGACTGGGACACATTTTTACAATGTCACTTCCTAGTTTACTACATCGTGTGTTTTTCGTACAACCCAGGATGTATGAAGTATTCAGTGTACAAGGAATTAGGGTCCTAACGCCATGGTCTGACTTCCCTGGACCTTGTTGGCTTCCCGGTTGGAGTACCTATGATATCAGTCATCTCTGATGTCACCACCAACGAAGTTGGCGCGGGATAGGCTTAATCGGTACTTCTATCACAGGAACTTGTGTCATATTTCCATTGTTCCTTGCTTTAGCGCTTTGGCTCACTAACGGATATGTACATGTATATGAGTGTCTACCACGCTGCTTTGCGTTTATCGAGCTGTAGTTATGGTTAATTGCCGCGATGTGTTTTTGCAATCTGCAAAAAGCATTCATAACCAAGTCCCCGTTTGTTTCGTGCACGCACATTTCTATGCAGTACTAAAAATGCACGAAAACGGTCAATTGCTGACACCCATGGGAGAACCGAACGGGCCAAGCGGAATGATTGGAATCTCTCAAAGCACTGGTGTAGGACGAGTTGTCGGTTCTGGTCACGGTGTTGGTCACGACCTGGATTCCGGTTTTCCTAACACTGCCACCGTCGGGTCTGTAACCAGCGCTACAGGGAGTGCTCCTTACAGTTTGACACACAACATGCACGTACCACCCTTTTCCAGCACGATGGTAGGTGCACCGAGGAACGGATTCGGCTATCCCGAACTAGATAGTCATCGGACCACCATGCACACGCATTCGTCTGTCGCTGCAAATGGTCTAGGGTCTGCATGTTCCCACCTACCTTCAATTAATCCACAGGACACTCAAGAGTGGTGGCCATGGAAAACAAATGGTTATTTTAACCCAGCCGAGATGCAACTCAAAGTGCCGCATGGGACGCCCGCAACCCCAGTTGATATTGCTTCAGAAGCTACGGTGGATATTTCACGTTCGAAACCGACCACGCACACAAATGTACATCCATTAGCATCAACGCCATGTGGCTATTTTTTCAATGGTGATACACACGGAGCAGAAAACAGTACGACTGCAACAACAGCATCGGAACCTCAACTTGTGTCTGCACCACCACCTACTCCATTAGATTCTCGTTCACACTTCAGTGGTGTTTCTTCGGGCAATTCAACCAGCCTGTATTCCAGATCTTTGTTTAGCGGAGCTTCCAACCTGGGACTGTCATCTGGAGCTCAGAACGTTGGCGAGGCTTCACCAATATACAGACCGCTGGATGGCGCAAGTTCTATTAGTCAGACAGATCGGATGCATTACCCTCGTTGTGAACTGAAAGTAGAAGGCATACTTGGTGAGTTTCATCTTGAATAATCTGATTAATGCACTTCGGAATAATGTGTGCCTTCTTATATTGCCACACTATTCGACAGGTCTACCTGAAGATGTATTTTAATCTATGTTGTGCAATAACTGTTTCAGAACCTTATAATGGATCGAGAATATTGTGGAATACAGGGAGATTATCTACTGTCATTCTAATTGCCCATGATACATGTGTCGACTTTGCGTAGCCTTGGGTTGTACATTGCTGGGAGTATAGATACACAAAGGGAGTGCTTCTCGGCTCTGTGTAAACCGACTGATATTTACGAGTGCTCTTAACACATGGATACGTGTTTTGAAGATCAGCAACACTTGAAGTGGAGCACACAGATTTTAGGTTTGATCCAACCTAACCCGAACACACTGTTAGGCACAGGGCATTAGCTTGTTCCAGATGGAGTTAACTAATGTACACGAATAAAATGCTAATGCATCAATTCATTATTTCGATCATTACCAATATCAGTAGTCGTTGGCTAGATTGTTATTTTGCTTCAACACACCCATCTATGGGCAATTTTATGTATCTCTTACGGGCTACCGGACCGTCAATTACTTTTCGTATTTAAACCACATACTACTCATGGGTTTAATGAGTAACCCATTGTACTGAGATGGATGAAGTAAGCTGCGTGAGCTAGACTCAGTGTATGATCCTGCTTTCGTCTTTGTGATTGGGAAAGATCTGTTTTGCATGGTGAACTGATGAAAAAGCATGAATTCATGAGGGCCGGTCAACGAAATTTCGAAGTTTTCCTCGATTACCACCAGATTCCTGAATCATTCTTGTTTCAAATAATCGGAAATCCCTGTAGAAATCATACAAGACAATTTTGTTTCCAACCAACAGAGCTGTTTTCGGTCAATTTTCGTTTTGGGTTGGTACAGTTGTATATCGAATCAGATAAAAAGTAAATGAATTTATTGGTTCAAAATAGTACTAGGGTAAGGCGATTGGGTAAACACAAACATGATTTCGTTGTGGTTATGCTCACAAGGTAGCTACGTTTTAAGAAGTCAGCGTTAATTGGGATGTGTTGGTGGACGGGATCAAATTGTCGTGTGGGTTGAGTGTACATATTTGGCCATGGCAATTCCAAGGTGTGAATGAACTGTTTTTGAACAAACAAATGCGGGTGACGTAATCGGACTGAGACCCCCTCGGCTATGGACAGGATGCACCACTTGATCTTTCGTGATGCGGTGGCAGACGATGTGAAATGTCTTCTCCTTGTCTGTGTGTCGATCACAATCGACCAGATAGCTCAGAATGGATTAGTTAGTGTTCTTTGTTATTTCAGCGCGAAGCCATGCCAGGCAGTGTTCACGAATTGTTTCCAATAAACGCCTAATGGTGCGATCATTAGACCAAAGAAACACAAATGAATAGATCACAAATGAGGCAGTATTGGTAGGCGTATTATCTTTCAGACTGAGTGGCACCGTCCATATTGCCGATCGTATCAGTTGGTTAGCGCGTTATCCCCTTTGAACTGTAAAGTTGTACAATTCTTTTCCTTATCAACAGTGTTTATTTGGGCCTGCTTTGGTCTCCCTTGCATGTTTCTGGTAATGAATTTCTCAAGATAGACACTATTAGAAAGAATATCTTATAACATGCTCAGCTTCTATTCTATCGAATCTTTTGTGAAAAATCATTTCTCTCTATCAACCAAGCAGCGTACAACGCCCCGTTTAAGACTAATGAGCATATCTCTGTGGGAAAGTAGATATTGTCCATTCCAGGTTTTCTTCCTGTGCACACTTCGCTGCAACGACCCATCTGACTTACGTCAGATGGGTCCAAAATGTCATTCAGTCATCAGTCTGTTGTTTCATAGTGAACACAGTGTCCTTATGCGCCTTGGTAAACACCGTCAAAACCTTCGGTAAATCTTTCACCTTATCCACTATGCAAAAATTCATCCATATACCGTCAGTAATGACTGGTTGTTCTGATAGTTTCGTCCAGTTCGTTATTCTCGAACATACTCATAAGGACGCAAGCCAGTACCGAGCCTAACGGTGAGCCAACAGCTGCACCATCAATCTGGCAATATAGCTCACCATTGGATTGAAACTGAATGTTGCTAATACAAAACATTACTAACTCATCCAGTTCAGCCAGATGTAGACCGACGTTCACGCGGCGAATTTCGATACAATCACATCCTTGTTTGTGACATGAGTGATCTGTACTTTGTCTGGCTTATACCCCCTAAGTTGAGTCGTCCCAGCGTGTTCAGACTATGTTGGCCTACATGAACTGTCGTGTTACCTGAAAACGGAAGTGTATGACCTGCGCGGATGACACCGTTTGGTTTCACTGCCTTAGCTTATTAGGGTTACATTGAGTTACGTTACAGCTGATGTCAGTGAGCATTAAGTAAACTCGATTTTAACAATGTGTTTCATGTGGCGAAGCATAATATTTGTCTTATTGAAACGACTGTAGGACACATCCAAATTTTGTCACATGTACCGCTATCTATAAGTGTTAATGGTTCTACAACGTATCTCGAAAACTTACATTCGGCTGTGTTTTACTGTTCGCGAAATGTCGGCACTGTTAAATCAACCTATGGCACAGACATCATCCGTAACGTCAACCACACCTAATGTATCATATTTTTAATACATGTGAATTGTTTTCAACGGATGACCGGCGCTTGCTGTTCGATCCCATTTGGCTGGTTGTCGTATTTCAAGTTGACTAGGACGTGCACCGACTACTCGTCTTTAACACTCAGCTTTTTTACATGGTTGCTCATATGTGGTCAGCTCACCGTTTGAGGTTGCCAGACAAAATTCTCCAGAGCGAGTACTCATCATCTGTTTATCTAATACGATTCTCGTCAGCAGGTTCTTTGGCTCAGACACACTCACTTCTTGAATAGTAGGGTCTTGTCTGTGGAATGTAGGAAAAGCTGGGAAGAGAAGTAGGGCTTCCGCTTAATGACATTCCTAAAACACGAAGTCAGTTGTCACTTAGGCTGTTTTCCTTCGGCCCATCGCCAACGCCCCGCGGAGACTCCAGGGACTTAAAATACTGCAATTTTGAACCCTACCAAATGTGGTATAGCATTTTTATCAGTGGAACTCATAGGCGAAATTTATAATGCATTGAATATAACCACATTTCTCTCGTTCTGTATTTGGCTGACTTTATACGGCACTCTGTGCACACTTGTACGAGCAGTACATATGTGTGAAAAGCTTTCTGGGTCTCATTCAAGATGCGTTCCCTTCTATTGAGCTTCCACTGGTAGCAAACATACCAATTCGGGGTGGAGTTTATCTCGTTGTTTACAAAGTCCTACTCAGTACCTGTCATTTACTATTCGCTCCGTCCACACAATGATGAAATCGGCAATGCATTGCTGTAAATCGACATTCCTTAGGAGACAAAGCATTCGAATTACTTTCTCGTGTCTACTTTCCCCCTTTCCTGGTACTTTTCTACCCATTCAACACTCCTACCGTCATTATCGTTTTCCATACTTTTTCAGGAAAGGGATTGTTTGGCGATGTGTTCCTCGCACGAGCACGTCGCATTCAAGAAGAGGAGGCACAATCACTGGTCCTAGTCAAATCCTTGACGTCGCATGAGTCTGCACACATCAACGAGTTTCACCGTCAGTTGGAATTGTTTGGCAAACTGAATCACGAACGTGTGACTCGACTGTTGGGTATTTGTATGGAACAAGAACCCTTCTATATGATTCTAGAATATTGTGAATGGGTACGTGCCAATTCATTTGTCCATACCATTTTTTAGCAGCGTGCTGCATATATTTCCGCCAGCTTGTTAGCGTTTGTTTTGGTCATTTTCTTTCAACTCACTGTTGGAAAGTTTTCTTATTTAATGGGGGGATTGTAAGCTATGCGCATATTCCCCCCACTAATATATATATATATATATATATATATATATATATATATAGAAGTCATGTACTGAGCGGTCAGCGATATATTGTGACGTTTGAACTCCACACTAGGATCCCTTATCAACTATGTATATGTACGATATATATGTATATATATACAAACATGAATGAAAGGGGAAGAAACATTTTTGTCACGGAGTCGAAATCGAATGGAAGCTATTTACCGTAAATAAGGGCTGTTCGACTGTATTTGCAATTACCTCACTACAATTAGGTTAGCCTAACAATCACATAAAGGTGTTTATCGTTTTTGTTGACATTCCTATAAAGAATCGTTCGAATATCCTACAAATTTATGAGCTAGAAACACATGGAATAAACATGGGTAGTCAAAACGATAGTGTTTCGCAAAGCCAATTGTCTCAAGTTTGCAGAACAGAAATACATTGAATGTTTACGCCATCTATTACACGAAGAAAAACTCGAAATAGATTACCAGAAAATCTTTCATGAGCTGTGTGTGGCGTTCACAAATAATGAATTAATCTAACAGCCAATTTTAGTATTGCTTTCGTAACAACTTTTGAATACATACCATTGAGCGAAGCTATCAAGTCGTCTACTCAACTGGCAACAGTCGGTTTGTTACGCCTCTTCAGGACCCTTCCTGTCAAACTGCTGCAATCTCTCATCCACGAGCAACCCAACTTAATCAGTTTGTCATTGTCTTGATAGTAAACTTTGATTGAAATGTATGTGCATACAGAGATGTTCTACATGTATGAGGTTCTATCCTGTGGTCTGGTGATGACCCATTTGGTTTTATTAGGTAGAGGCAGTTTACGCCCCTAAAGTTGTGTTGAAAGAATACCTGATGCATAGTGCAGATGCGTTAATTTCTCTCATCGGGATTTAACGAAGATAGATCTAGACAAATACCCGAGCAAACAGCTCAGCAAGACAACCAAAGGGTACAAGGTAACGAAGTAACAACCAGTTTCATTATCATAATACATCATCATCATGATACATCACTGATTCTCATTAATACTTTATAACCGTGAGGAAAAAATCCAGCCCTGGTCAGGAAGAGACGAAGAAAGGTTAGGAGCAGACCTAACTACTAAGTCTGTATTCAAACATTCAAAATCAAGGTGCCTACACCTTGCAAACAAACAACCGAACCATATATGGACGTAAGGCGCCGTCCACTGCCCCTCCTCGTTTGGTGCACTTCACAGGCAACTGGGCTAAACAACGCCAGCATTCACGCCACCGAGCTCGATTAGCTGTCACCTCGCTTAACGTCTGCAGCCATTGACTCTGTTCGGTGGCATACTAATGTCATCCCTGATCGTCTGTATTCCGTTCGTTTGTTAGACATAACGTGTGATCAGCCCAGCCCCTCAGTCTTCTGCTTCTTTGCAACCATATTCCTGTCAGAACCAATTAAGTGAGGTTCGGATAGTTTAGTAAGAACGACAGAAAGACTGTATAACCCTTCATGTTCCTGTGTACTTGGAACAATCAGTAGGTTGGTTGTTTTTCCAACGATTGATCGATCATTTTGTTCACCCATCTATTCTAGGGTGATTTAAAAATGTTCCTACGGCGTATCCGTGACGAGGATCATCATTCAGCCAAAACATTGTCACTCACCTGCGACCAAAAACTCAACATGTGTCATCAGTTATCTATGGCGATGGAGTATCTGTCACAAATGCGTTGTGTGCACCGTGATCTTGCCGCTCGTAATGTGTTTCTGACACAGGATATGGAACTAAAAATTTCCAGCCCCGCCCTGTGTCGTGATGTGTACGCCAGTGAGTACTACCGTTTGCCGAACACCGACCAATTCATACCGCTACGTTGGTTTGCCCCCGAGCTAATCGCTGAAGCTTTACCGATTAGTTTGTTCAGCGCAAACGCAACGCAGCTGGACTATGGTCATTCGTTTTCTGGACCTTCCTTGCCGTACACTATTCAAACAGATATTTGGGCATTTGCCATAGTGGTTTGTGAAATTTTCTCGCTGGCCACCCTACCACTCTCTCGACTTACGGATCAAGAAATCATTGTGGCTGGTCGTCAAACTGCGATCCAGAGCAATCTGATGCTGAACGACGTGAATGCACTCGATTTCACAACACATAATCAAGTAGTTTTGAGGCCGGATATTCCGGCCGAAATCCCCCCTGAGTTGAGCAGTCTGGTAGCACGCTGTTTTGCACCAGCCGCACGACACAGACCGGACTCTACGGAGATTTCGTCAACTCTACGTGATCTGATGTCTTGATTTCGATAGTTTTATTCAGAACATTTTAGTTCCGTCACACACTTCATATAGTGACGCAGATTGATCACATCCATCACATGGGATTTCAGGGTTAACATACGTTGTTTCTATAATTTGTGTCTCCTCAACAAAGTGCACAATTGCTGTACATAAAGGCTAGCTGATCATTTGGCCCTACGGTACATCCACTTCATGTGCACGCATGAATGAACCTATTAACTAGGCATCCGTCGATAGCTATTGCTCCGTTCCTTAGGCTTTCTCATCCTCTCTACATACATCCCCATTCTACGCATTCATCTGTCCCTTTTCACGCACGAGTCCAACTTTAGTGGGTTCTTTGTCTTCTTATTGGCTATAGATGTACTGTGCCAAACCGACTGGCAACTGATGCAGCAACCGTGCGGTTAACATTAGACAAATTGCACTCATAACAGCCGATTACAGCATTTCACTTCCATTCATCTCTTTTCCTACTTTTTACCGACCAACCTCTCCCCCCCCAAGCAGCTCATTCTGACAAACACGAGGACTGTACATTGTTCGTTGAGCATATTTTAGCTTTTCCATCCCTGTTTTGGGACACATTGTTCGCGTGCTATGTTGTCCAATTTGGGATATCACTTTCGATTAAGTCTCACAGTCATTTCTTGTTACGACCAGGGTTACCGGTTACACTAATAATTCATTTCTTATTCCCTGGCTAACTGCATTTCAAAGACTACAGTTGTATTATAATATCATGTGATTTTTTGTCAGTTGCATGTCCTAGGCAATGTTTATTCTGCTCCTGACTTTTTATGAAGGTGAGATATTTGTGGGCTTCACCATCCTTCGAGTGGGACATTCTCGAGCAACCTGGGTAGTATACACAAAAATTGGGGATCACCATTCAATGGATAAATTTTATGGGAATGGAGTTTATCAATGCATCATTCTCATGTTCTTTAACGTAGTGGTTTCCAGCCTGTGAGAGATGAACCAAGTTAAGGTTACGACGTTTTTTGTGTCGTGTAGTGTGAGTAGAAAAACGCATGGACAAGCCTTTACATTTTGTATTGTTTACACAACAGCAGCATTTAGTTTCAGTTGATCTCAGTCCATTCACTCAAGCACCAACCATACTTTCACTCTAGCCAATACGCACAACTTAATTTAAGACACATCAGACGCATATTTATTGAATTATCTCGAAAGCACTTGTGGTTGCGTCAGCCATGTGTCCTATGCAAGATTCATATAATTCAACTCCGGTCTGAGTCACATGATGAGCCGAAATGAGTTAGATGAGAAATACACTTAACACAAACATTTTAACGACTAGGATTAACGGTAACGAATCCAAGAAGGGTTAGTCGACCTGATAGAAAGTCAGCCTGAGGCACCAAATGCCTGCCGACATGCACAACAGCTTAAATGACGTCACGAAATACGCAGATTTTTAGTAAAAGAATATATGAACCTCAAAATTCTCTCTCAGTCTGATATCATTTTATCACATTTCTGCTTGTCCAGTAGTTGGGACCAGTGCGTTGTTGTATCTAATGCTAGGACCCGTGTGGTCAACGAAAACTAGAATGGCTAGTTTACAAATATGTAGTACGGAACATGACGACACTCAGAACTTCGGAAACCGAAGTTTCGAATCTGTGTATAAATAAATTTTGGTTGGCCTTGAAGAATGTTACCTTAATTGGTACAGATAAAATCTAAACACGTGTCAAAATCAAATTCCAACGCGTTACGGCACGAAACGATGAAGTTCAAAACCATGGGATATTTTTCGAATGAATTTCATGAAAGAAGCCACTTGAGGGGCATGCAGATTATCTCTGACAACCTCGCTTTATCCGTCGATATGAATCTTGAGTGGACAGACCAAGGGGTGCAGTCGGCAGTTGATAGCCAGGTAGAAAGATGACCAAACAAAATTGTTTTACCGAGGAGAGCAAAAAATCGCAACACAATCACATTGAGATCAAACATCAAATAGGAATGAGAACAAACAGTCGGTTGTGCAACTGGTAGAAATAAAATACAGTTTGTTTGAAGTTCATGGTTCATTTCTCCCGAGTAGTATTGTAAATGTTCCAGTAAGATGAGTACTTTGTGCGATCGCTGAGCTATAGAAATGCGCTTGACATCTTTGTTTGATGTCTGTCCGAACTGCAATGACTAACCGAAAATCAGTTCAATGAGAGTTGGAAATCTGCGTGCATTGTGGGTTCATGCCGCCCATGATTATTGGCTGAGCACGAAGACTAGCTTTTGACGTAGCTCACACTATGGTCAAGTTAAGTGACACACTCAAGTTTCTCTCTGACCGTTTTATAAGGACCTTTCCTATTTGATATTCTCTTACACAGTAGCATTCTGTAGACTATCCTATCTTCCCTCACGGTGCTTAAGACAATCTACGCATTGCGTTGCAAGCTTCATGACCACTTCTTGACTGAGGTATACTGATCTTGAAGTCATCGATGTATAGCCTGTTGATAATAGTGATCATCAGTGTGCTACTATCATGCGTTAGTAAAGAATATCGTTGCTCAATTGGATATGAGGTCACTGAACTAGTGGCTTGCTGGCTGGCTTCATCAACTCCTTATATAACTCACCTGAACTAATGAAAAAGATGTTCGAATGTCATAGTGTGCCAGAGAGAATCGATAACATTCATAAAGTGGGCTACCATGTATGATGTGGTATTGATAAACAGATTGGGAATAACACAACGTTTCGAGCAAGTTGTAATACTCTACGTTTCAACCACCTCGGGTGGCCTTCCTCAGGAGTGCTGTAATCGATTACAACACTCCTGAGGAAGGCCACCCGAGGTGGTTGAAACGTAGAGTATTACAACTTGCTCGAAACGTTGTGTTATTCCCAATCTGTTTATCAATAACGTTAAACACGACGCCCAAACTATTCAACTTCATTCGTACTACATTTGGTGCGGATATCTTACATGTGATGTGGTATATTCACAAAACAGCATTGGTTTTCGTAGGTTGGTTATCCGTAGAGAACATTGATCTGGATGGAAACGCCATCTGTTTAGTCAGTGCTTTCTCGTCGCAAAAATTCGGACGGCGCTTTCTGATCAGCACTGTTTCTGTGAACGCTAGTAACTTCTCGTATAGATCACGTAACAAGGTACTGAAGAGGTGGCTTAGTAACCTGCCCCCAGGCTGTCTCATGATTGTGGATATCAGCTCTCTGCCGAAACTTTGTGTTGATAACGCTTGTTCTCTCATTGCCCTATACAATTCCCTTAAAATATGCTAAATTCATAGTTGTCGTAAGCCTCGTTTATTTTCTCAATGTATTCCTTACAGGAGTGTCCAACGTTTTGATTCAATGCTCGTTTGATTTTGGCCATCCAGATAAACCAATGGGGTTTAAAAGCCCATCTTAAATGGACTCAGAATAGAGATATCTCCCATCGTATTGTTCAGCGGTAATCACACCGGACGTGATTGTCCGCGCCTGTAACCAGACTGAACCGATGTCACTAGATGAACTCCCTTGCTCATTTGTTTCGTTCCTCCGAGTTTACAGTAATCTCCGAGTATGTGGGCTGAACTCTAAGTGGTCCAGCTATTTACGGTGATGTGCCCGCCCTATAGTTCATTGACGCCAGTCATTGTTGAGAAGAAATCAGGGCAAAGAGGTTGCCAGTCAAGTTGACGCTGTTGCTTATTCGTCGTTTGTTGCACGATGGTAATAGTGGATTCCTGAATAGTTCCATCTCATTTAATTTGCTCTTCCATCCAACATCACGGTAACGTATAACATGACAGGTCGGCCGCCTTGGTGAGGCCGAATCTCGTTTAGGTGGCAGGTTTGGGATAGCAGCACATCGCTCGGACAATGGCGGGCGACTGTTGCAGCTGTGCGCCGAACATAGGCTGTTTTTAGCCAGCACTAGTTTCAGGCATCGTGCACGTCATTGCTATACTTGGCGCCCTCCCTCTCTGAGTCAGACCTGGTCTCAGATAGACCACATAGCTGTTA
>QNGE01000389.1:163594-176721 GCA_008508345.1 Paragonimus westermani
TTTTCAGTAGTTAGGTCCCTTCCCGTCCCCTTCTTTTTCGTTCTCTCTTTCTATATAGGGTTTGCTGTTTCTTCATGGTTGTGTGGCAGTTAAGCATTAGTGTTAACCACTGATGTATTGCTGTCTATGATGATGATGATGATGATGATAACATGACAGAACGATGAGGAGACTGCAACAGAGTATGTAATGTGTTGATGCAGCAGACTGGTAACGCAACGTTGCAACGGAAACCCACCTTTTTATTCGGGAAACATGTCGTAGACAGAGATCACTTGATCAGCCAGATTGCCTAGTTTGATGTATGTATTAGGGACCCGATACTGCCAAGGTTCAAGATAGCAACGTGGACAAGAAAGCACTGGTTAACATAACCAGTGACGGATATTTTCCCCGTTCTCTTTTTTTCGTATATCGACATTATTTCGTTGCAACAGCACGATTGTTTTAAGCATGCACTGATGTACACATGTAGTGAGAACCATCCCTAATCACGACAGCGAAAATCACAATAGTTTGAGATACCCAACAGTTGGAAGTCACGAGTTCATGAATCCAACAGAGCAGACATCCAACTCGCAATAATCTCGATGACTTCAGATTGAAAGAAAGGAGAAAAAGACATTGTGCTTATTTGAATGAATCTGTACGAGCAGCACCTCGAAGATGATCCAAATGTGGTCGATTCCCATAGTGGTCAAAGTTCTTACTTCTCAGTCAGTAGCCGTTGGGATAAGGGCCCGCCGTTAACTATGCATTCAGCCCGAGTATCTCTGTTTGCTTCTGTTCTGTCTGTTATTCTTACGATTTTTCGTGCCAGTTTGACCGCACGAACAAGTCACCGCTTACGGAAGTAATCCGGATTTATTCTGTTTGATGATTTTAAGCCCTCTGAATTTGTGCTAAGTGTCGATCGTACTCAAATCCAAGTAGAAGACTGAGTCATATCAAATTTAATTTTCTCAAATAGATTAAATCAGCTCGATTTCTCACACTTTCCGTTACCGTAGCGTCCATGAGGTAACCAAATGATGTATATCCCTAACAACGGTCGTTGCAGTAGTCTGTTTTCAGGAGTTCCAATTACGCGTTTTTAACAGCCATCATACTGGCCTAATTAGACTCTAACCCAAAGATATGGTGAGCTATCGGGCTTCCGATTGTCAGAATTTCGATACATCCGTTTCTGTGTCCAACATATAGATATGGGTAATTTTAATATTTCGCACCACTTGTCTTCCTACCTTGACTAATCTTGCGTATCTGTTCGCCAACATTCATTGGTTACTCTCGTATGGTCAGTTTCATTCAGTATTGTAACACAAGGGTGAATGTGTGACGAAGTACACTATCCTGATCGTCGGCATATAAAGTCGTGCTGAATTTGTGGCAATAGCAACATGCCGCATGAAGACGTACATCGTGGATAGGTTAACTATTAATATCGGATAAATGAATCGACACGTATCCATGTGGTTCCGCTGGTCCACTTTTCGTTAGAGTCTACCTCGGTTGTATCGTGTACATGTTATGATGTGATTGCCATAAGTGCTTTTTTAGGTCCAGCGACCAATCTAAGCAAAATATGTCAACTGAAATTCAAGCATAAATGCAAAAACACTTGGTCGCAACTGCCATAACATGGTGTAAACGTGCTTCACAAAGTCTTTCTGTTGCGTAAGTGTAATCAATTATGATTGTCGCTGTGTAAACATATTTAATATCCAGAATGTCTGTCGTGGCGCCAAAAATTGGGTGTACATCGTATGAGTTTTCAAGCACCTGATCAATCAAAAAAAAACCTTGCAACAAAAGTGACACGGAACTGTGGTTTCACTGGACGTAATCAAATGGTGCAAAGGCAGACCGTCAGACAATAATGTCACTCAAAGTGGATGAATTTTTCAAGTCAATGTAACTTGTTGAACTATTTGGATGAGTGGAGAACAAGTGTAACCTGTCTATACGGTGTCATCTCTTCTGGTAGGCATAACTTATGGCTTAGAACAAATCCAAAGCTGCTTTATGAACCTCATAGTGGATGACTACTTGAATGAGACGTACAATCATCGAGAGATCGGTAGATCTCAGGCGAGAAATTGGTTGATCAGAAACGCACGTAATTTCGGACAAAGTGATAAATCATCTGAACATACAAATAAATAAATTAATGTTGTAAAATCAGTTTCATCGGATGTGAACAGTTTAGGAGTAAAAATAAAGATTCATCATCATAACAGTCATGAGCCTGACCGAAGGTACTGTGGCTCGGGCCGCCGCTCACCTCAACAGTGACGTGGAATATACTAGAAAGAAACATTACTAAGAAGGTCGACAAATACTAAAAGAAGACTAAGCGGAAGAACTGGAAATGGTATGGATACAGGTACGCCACTGACTGCGACACATCGCCATCTCGGATAGCGTCTCTAACCAGCGGTTTGAGTGATCACGAGGACCCCATCCAGGCAGGCGATGCCTGCCCACTTTGCTCAATGGAGCAGTCAGAGTCTTCATATTTCGTGACCACGTTGTTGCTTGACCACCACGCGGTTTAACCCAATCGCTAGTGCCCTCAGTATATAATGCCCGATACGGTAAACACTCAGCTGGCATACGGAGCACGTGACCCAACCATCGCAAGTTGTGCAACGTAACTAGTAGACCAATTGATCGCGCATCCCAAGCGTTCCGGAATACGCGCCGGCTAACTGCCACATTGCTCGCGCGATCAGTCCACTTAATGTGGGCCAATTTGCGGAGACAACGATGGTCAAACACAGCAAGCCTGTTGATGTCTTCCTTGTGAACAGGCCACGTTTCCGAACCATAGAGCAAAATGGAACGCACACAGGCATCATATACCCTTCCTTTCAGCGACAACCGAACGTCTTTTCGACGCCACAGATGACGCAGTTTTGCAAAGGCAACTCGTACCTGAATAGAAAGCAGCCCTCAGGTCCAAAAACACCACGACCGTCGGCTGCCTATATGAATGCCGATGTCCCAAAATCCGTCGTAAGGTAAAAATGTGATCAACATACCCCGACCGGATCTGAATCCTGCTTGTTCTTCGCCTATCTGACCTTCTCTGGGTTTAGTGAGCCGACGTAAAATGAGACAAGTGAGTAACTTGGACGCAACAGACACCAAACTGATGCCTCTCTGGTTGTCACATAGACTTTGGGGCTCCTTTTTGAGAACGGGAATGACTGTTGATAGGCACCAATCACGAGGTACCTCTTCAGTCTACCAGGTCGTCCGGAGAAGCTTTTTCAGTTCTGATAGCAACCTCACTCCACCATCCTTGAAAAGAGAAGGGGAGAGGAGGTCTGGTCCAGGAGCCTTATTACCCTTCAATTACTTGAGCTCCAGGACCATTTCTGCTTCCGACGGAGGACCGTCTGGGATGCAATAGCTAACCAATCGAGTCCCATCGTCCACATGATCTGGTTGAGGCCGAATGAACTGTTCTTCAAAATGTTCAGCTCACCTGTCATGTCGGCGCGACTGGCTGGTGATAAGTGAACCATCTTTTTCACAAATGGTCTCACTTACGCAGACTTGACGGTCAGCACAACCACGGATCAAGGAAGAAAGCCTTCTGCTACTCCCAGATAAAAAGGTTTTTTTCATCTCTTTCGGTTGTTGGACCAAGTAGTACTCATGCTCTTCGCGCAAGCTTTCAGTCAGCTTACGTTTACGTTTTCGACGGTCGTCATCATATTCAGAACCGTGCGGGATAGAGCGACGCTTGTTCACAAGATTGATGGACGGGGCGGAAATCCATTTCTGTCGAAACTGAACAGCTCCTTCGGAGAGTGCTTGTTCACAGCACGCTTTCATAGCTCCGGAGATTTGTTCCTAGTGTTCGTTATGACCATTCATCTGACTCGAACTGGGCAAATTCTTCGCCAACGCCTTTTGGTAAGCGTTCTCTACATCCTCATCGCTCGAATGCCAGTTAAACACCTTGTATTTGCGAGCGTAAGTCCTCTGGGCAAATGACAAAACGAAACGGGCACGCACAACGTCATGGTTCGAGTCCAGGTGGTTGTTCCAAAAGGAACGACAGTCCTTAACAGAGTGGCGCCACTTGTAACTAACTGTTCTATGATCCAACTGTGTCCACAGCTGAGAAGCACACGGAGGTCTCCAAGTGACACAGTGCTTTTTTCCTGTGTTGAAATGCAGTGCTCGAAATATACAGACATTGGGACGTGCACAGCTGTAGTAGTCTTTCGCCATGTCAGTGCGTTGTGCTCGGACACCAAACATACCTCTTAGCCGCTTCTCATCCGAAGAAAGACGACCAAGCTGAGCATTAAAATTATCCGCTAGTATGATGATGTCTGAGTGTTTAGACAGCCTCGGAAGGTCAACGAGGGCGTCATAGAACGCATCCTTGGTAACATCCGAACAGCTGTCCGTCATAGCGTACGCCGAGATCACGAATACGCAACGCCTTTCTGACTTGTGTCGACAGACTTTTACCGATGTATTGAGTCTGATAGCGCACAAGCGACTGTTCACTGGGATACAATCGAGCAAACATAGCTCTGCTCGGGAACTTTACGATTCCCACTCCAGCTAGACCACGAGATTCAGCTTCGGCGTCACCAGAAACCCTGAGACAGAAGCGAGTTTCTGTACCGTTCCTCACATCCCGATGGACGAGACTGCTCGACTGCCCGTCCCAAACTGCCCTAGAGTTATTAGCATCGACAACACGGTTATGTTAGTGATTGATACTGAGTTTAACTTCATAAAACCGTAAGAGATAAAAGGAAGTAGATGTGTGATGGGACTGACTCACAGCAGCTAAATTAGAGAAGTTCAATTGTCCACAATCGTTAACACGACGTCACCGCATTATTACTGAGGCTGTCACCATTTACCAGCACAAACCACTCACCACTGAAAATGCTGGAGGATGCCGTCGTAAATTGCGACTATTTGGTTACGTCATAGCATTCTCATATGAGAAAACACTGAATACTTCCAACTATACTGATTAGTATCTGCCCGATATAATGTAAGGTAATCCATTGAATGGTAGATTATTCCGTATTTCGTTTTAATCGATACACCGTAACCCGCAGCCGAAAAAATTCACGATTACTTGACGGAACATCCGACTAAAAATCTTACCTAACAACAGGCCTCGTAACCAATCCTGATTAGCTCGACTCAATTCTAAGTCTACTCAAAGACCAAAATGGATGTTACGTCGCAAAAGAATTACTCATATGACATTGTCTCGGAATTCATCCATCGAACACTCTACATGCCTGTTCTACTCAACGATTCTGATTGAGTATCAGCTTGACTTCACTCCCGCCCGCGTGGTCTCAACGAATTACCTCAGTATTCCATACAGTGCTTCAACACCGAATACCCTAAACACGTCTTAGACATTTGCAGACTAAAGCCACTAAGGTACCATATATCTCGCTGATACAACGTCCAAGTTTAACTGCTACACAACAACGTAGGTAGCACAGTTGAGCAGGACACAAACAGCTTCAATTTCATTTTCACACCACAACTCTTCCTGCTACGTCCTTCAAACAGTCCGAAATCAGCACTACCCTTCATCACACGAACTCATAACTCACAGTCCATAAACAGACATCTACTCAGATTGCAACCCAACTACCAGAAATCTGCGCATACATTCACAATATTCCTCGTGGTTCTGATTCCCGGAGTGGAAACAGCACCTCTTCCGAGAGAACGGAGAACGAAAGAAAATGTCTAATCTGTGTTCATACGCAAACAAAACTTGAATGCTGCGGTCGCAAAAGCCGTGACCAGTCGTTGAATTCCCTTTCTTCTGTATACAAATAGCGCATTGTCATCTTCGAACGACAACCTGTGCACAAACAGAGAATCTTCAAGTGGGCATTCGTGTGATATCCGACTGGAACAGCGTCCCTCAGTGTTTTGAAGGACAGCTGTTTGTACCGCAGTCAACTATAAACTGAACACAGTTGTGACTAAGATACAGCACTGCTTCACGACACTGACAATGTCGAATTCACCTGGGGTCAGTCCACAAGGTTATACTTTCGACCTCGTGCCCATATACAACAGTCTAACAAAATTGACGAACTCACCTGGACATCCAAACTTACCGAACACAGTCCACACTGCATCATAGCTCATGGAATCAAAAAGACCTTGGTCAAATCCACAAACAGGGCGTACAGCAGCCGGTCAGGTTCACGAGACATCTCCTCGATCTGTCGAACGAAGTCTACGTTGATCACACTGCGACCCACACAAAATCCACAATGTTCCAGAACGTCCGCATTGAGTCGGTCCGGCAAGATTCTTGCCAAAATCCATTCCAGCATAGTTCAGCGGACAGGTGCTCAGTTAACTGTAACTGTTGCACTTGCTCTCCTTATCTGTAGACAGAGACACGACCACATCAGTCTTGAACTTCTGCTCTCAGATGTGGTGAACCAACTGGGGCGAACCACGTTCCAAACGTGGATCGCCCAACTTCGGAAGTTCTCCTGGCAACCCACCCTAGCATACAATCCTTCCAGTTCGTGGGTTGTACAATAGCTCTCTGCAACTATGTTAGATTGGGGTGCAGCAGAAAGTGACGCTTTGACATCTCGTTGTGGCAGGCTATTCGTCATCACCCAGTTAATGGTAGCCCGCCGGTTTAGTAGCATACCAAATTGCTTGCACCATACTTTCATCAACTTCCGTGGATGTGTACACGAAAGGCCAGAGTCCACGTCAATCGCCGTTTCAGCAGACTTGACGGATGGACCAAAAACCTCTTAAGCCAACCATAGAACTCCTCGCGTTGTCGACAATCAGCATAACTCTGCGTCAATCCACCTCGCTTTCCCATCAATTATCCTTGTTTCTGCGAAGCCGATCAAATAGTTCACGTCAGATACCCCGGAACGTGATTCTTTCGTTTTCACTACTTACATCCATCGTGTGAACAACAATCACCTCATTCCTCTCTCTTATCAAACTCCAGATAACTGCACTGTTGTCGTCACACTAATCTGGGCGTTTCTGGCGCTGGACACCAGTTGTTTCGATCACTGCTCTCCTGAGCTGTTCCTTGAGGCGCTGTCACATACTGTGAAGCGTATTGGGTGGGTGGGGAGTGTGCTCCAGACAAACGACAATCACACACCAGAATACCGTCCTCGTCTCCAGCCTCCCCAACTGTTTAACATTCAGCCCCTGCCACCACCAAAATGACCTACAATGAACTGGCCTGCATACAAAATGGACTCCTTGGTCATGACCACCTATGATCCGTTCTACATCCAAACGCACATATCACTCGTGTGATACGCATTCCGCGAATGTCGGACTGTCGCACGGTCCTGTACTCAAACAGACAGTGATGACCGCTTCGTCGGTTGTGACCACGTCGTGGTATCGTTTGCATCCGGATGGAATCGAGTGTTTATGATAACCAACTCGTGGGTAGCACACAGATGGATCAGACCAACACCGTCATCATTGATTTCTCTGATGCCGTGAGGTTCGAGGACTTCCGGACAGGTTTTTGAGTCACACCAAACTAGCATGTTGAAGTCATCAAGGGCAAACAGCCGGTCACTCACGGGTATCAAGCGGATTGTGGTAGACAATCGGTACTGGGTACTATCAGCGTGGCACATAGTTGGGCCATAAACGTTAAGAAATGTAGCAGCTTTACTTCGATCGGGTCGCAGGTACAAAGACATGATTTGAAGGTTGCCGCCGTTACGTTGGCCTATCATCTGAAAGTTGATGTGGTCAGCGACTGGGGAACAGACGCCGTGCTGCTGGGCACCGTCTACTAGATAACATATTTAGCAGAAAGCGCAACCAGCGACCAGCCTCCACTACAGAACCTACGAAAGCTGTAAGCTTTATTTTACTCAAGCCTATGATAGTGATGTCGTTCGGGCTTAGTCCCGTCGTGACCAGCGCGGTGTGGCGTCCGATGCTGCACCGATCCAGCATGGTATGCACATTCCAAATCCCGACTGGTGGCGTCATGCATCCACGGTCGTGTTCCAAGAAGACATGGGCTCCTGAGCTGAAGTCTCTGACGCAACAGCCTGACCCGCGAGACAGAAGGAAATAGGGTTTTCTTTGTGGACCTGTGGTGAAAATCTACCCGATTCACCGCTTATCCAAACGCCAACACAACAGAAGATCTGACAAGTGGCCAATCCAAATGTCGCGTTAAAGATGCAACATCAGGATTGGACGAACGGTCTCAGTGTTGTGCCTTCCAGTATTCGCCAATTTGTTTGTTCCGTATTGCACCAGTTGACATACAGTTTGCGAATTTGCATGTGGTAATACGATCAGCCAATAACATACTGTGATTTCTTTAATACACCCATAAATTCGTTTTCTAATCTCATGAATAACAACTGCTTATTTTTACCAGTACCAGGTCTTCCCCTTATTACTTGCGTAGGAGGTTTCAGTTAAAGTACGATTTCTGGGGCTACTCGAAGTCCCTAATATCGAGCATCACAGGATCCTCTCCGGTGACTGTAGCTCAACACGCTGACCCGTGAAGTAACTCGATATAGGGTTTGCTGACAGACTCTACCGGGATCCTTTTACTTGGAAGTCTACTTGGAAGCAAGGGGTTAACCTTACTCAGGTGTCACAAGAGATATGACATTAATGAGCCATTCTGATTACCGCTGTGTGCAGTGGATATATCGCACGCTACATCAAGCTGCTTGGAGGTAGTGTAAGTTTTTCGACCGTATTTTGTAATACGCGATCGGTCACGGTCAACGGCTGGATAATCGAAGTACATTTTTCTTCAGGAGGCCCCTTCTCACCTCCGTCTGCTTCATGCGGACACAACTGTGAAAACATTTCTACTGTATGCTAGTAAGATCGTGTCTCACTACCTGGGCACTACCATGCCATCACTAATGCGACACCGGAACCTGCGAGCGTAACTTCTCTTTGTCTGTTTGGTCCCAGTTTAGTTAAACTGCTATGGTTGAGTCTAGAAGAGCTGAAACTCTAGCCAGCTTAGCTCTAAGAGTAAAAGCAGCTCACAGACCTGACTATCACGCTAAGGTAGCGGAAAATGTCAGACCCATGAGGCGGTTTGTCTAGACTGAATCACACCAACCAATTGTCCAATATTCGTATACTTGTGAACAAATTCTAGAGAATAAACCATTCCACAAGAACCCCAAACAAAATAATTACTCGAAAGGCTTGTCTGAAAGTCTTCCGATTAACGCAGTCGATTTGGCGAGTGACCCCATCGTTCCATTAGATCCACCCAATTTCCGTGTCTGACAGCCTACCCATATGCGTATTAGGTGTGCGGCCCTGTTCACAGTTTAAAAATACAAAATCGCCTCGATGCATTTCAAACGGATATCATGACATCTCTAAATGTGTTTTGTATCTGTTGTGTTTATTGCATGTGTTGCATGTAGCCCCAGAGATACTACGGTTGTTGTCAGTAATTTTGCCTATCCAAAAGCGTTCTCCTTGGACGTGATGATGGCGCACTTTTTTAAAAATAGTCTCAGGCTGCACTCCGCTCCAGAATTGTGAGTCGTGTGAATTTCTCTATTTCTTTCTAGAACTTACCATTCAGCTGTTCTCATGCACACAGTGTATAGCTTATGGCTTAGCCATTCCAACGAGGCTAAACATAATCAACTATTCCTAGTTGGTCCAACACTAGTACAGCATTCTGTTGCACATTCTGATTTAGCGATGGCTTTGTTTATAAACGACTACAGATTCTGTTCGTAACGTTTGCGTGTAACAAGAAAATTTCTGATAGTCCGTGTTTCCAACCACCTCCGCTCATGCTATACGCTTTGGACCACGTTGGTGTCGAATTAGAACAGACCGATGGATCCTGTTCATGTACCAAAATGCTGCAACTGCACCAATCCATTTAGACAACAAATTGCTTCGTTAGTAAATACTACACATAAATATCACGTAAAATTATTCACGCTCGTTTGTGCTTGATAACTGGAGCTTCAGCAATCGGACCACTTGTTATGACCCATACGTGTATCGTTTGGGTATGCTGTGTGCGATGGACTTCGACGTGTTACAGTCGCGAGCGAGCTCTTTTGTACACTTTTTCTACAGTTTGCAGGACATCACGAGCACAACATTCATTACTGATGTACACAGTCGATCGTTTCTTTCCAGGTCATGAATATGGACTGTTAGAACAGCTTATTCATTGACCTTCCAACAGAGTTGCAGGTAGCCCATCGCGTACTCATATTTCTCGCATGAAACTAGAAGTGGTCTCTCCCACGTTTTCAACATAGGCCACATAAATAATAGCCACCCCAGTATACTACTCAACTGTCAGGTTACCAAAACGTTTTCCACTCAATTGCGAGGCTGCAGTGTGATCTGGTTCCAGTATGATGTATCGTGCATAACAAATTCAGCGTGACTATTATCAAGCAGCCTGAATTGAGTATGATATAACCCAACCAACCCAATTTAATCACGATTAGACACATGAACATACACCGAACTGGTCATCCGAGGACTCACAGATCTGACCCACTTTCATTGAAATGTAAGTATCGATTCGAAACCATCATCAGAAGTATCGGCGTTCACAAAGTGCCTATTTCTAAAAAGCTCAGTTTGTGGACACATACAATTCTTGCAGGGAGCATGTGACACCCGTAACTTTGTCCATTTCAGTCATTACACACATGTATCGACGTACCATCTGCTGAAACCCTTTTATTCGAAAAATGCGAACTGGTGTGTCACCCAAAACCAAAAGGTTTTCGACTCCTGGATTCGTTATATACTAGAACAAATCAATAGCACATGTTGAATACCATTTTTGAACGAGCTGTTCAGGTTGATCTTGATAACACAACAACAATTTGCGTTTATCATAATGACGATATACGTTAAGAATAGCGGAAAAAGACGCATTATCGCCAGGTAGATGGGGCTGAGCAAGAACGTCACAAAGTTGCGAGATGTCATGCACTGCTTAATGTTTTGACGAGAGGGTTGTAAGAACGCCATGTCGGAACCCGCAAAAGTTGCTGTAAAGCCAGAAACACAGTGTGACGTGTCTGGGTTACTAGTCGAAAAATTTCGGTTTTCAGTCAGTCTTCCACTAATCTGCATTTCATTACCAGTTGTCTGACGACAAAATTATCATGATTCCGTAATACGGCAGGAGAATATCGTGTTTTGACTTTATCCATTTACATTCATTGTAGCATGTTTGTTTCTGGTCTTGTGTTACCCGTCAAACGCCTATAAGTTTGGCAACAGTAAGTGTTCTACATTGATCAAAACACTGGAACGACGGATCCGAGCAATTTGACCTGATATACATGTATATCCCCATGCTATCTAAAATGGCTGCGGTAGGTGGAGGCCATCCGTTTGCTAGGAGGCCTGTTTTTGGGTAAACCTCTTGGGTGGATCGTATAGGTGGAATTCCCGTGAAGTGGGTTGGACTCCAGGTGTACGTTTGTGGGACGGGCGGTAGTTACTGGATCGACTATCATGGGTCAACAACATGTGGTTTATGATTTTCCTGAGGGGTTTACTTACTTAGGCCACTGTGTAACCTTATATTCAGTTATCAGCTTACGGACTGTAAATAACGACGAAGTCACTGAATGATGCGTAAACATGTGAAACTATGCTGCCGTTAACTGTAAGTCACTTGTCAGTTTCTCGTCATCCTAGTGACCTTAATGTAGCTATATACATATAGTATAAAAACAACCAACCAAGTCGATAATGATAGATTCCGCACCAGCTGCAACGGCAGACAAAGGCTGAATGATAACTGGCCACTCATCAAAATAGTCTACATCCAAAAGGCTGCTGGTACTAAGGGTCTTACCATTTAGGATAAAATCATACACTGTACAAAAATTAGCCTCGATCAACACAAACGCATACATACACACTGGTCTAGATGTGAACAAGCCTTTAACAGAAATAAAGAGCAGTTTGTAGTTGGGCGTTCATTATCCAGACCAGTATCAAACAGTTAGCATTGTAAGGATTGGTAAACGTGTAAGGGGGAATGGACTAGACCAAGTCTCGAGATAAAGTAACGATGGCTGTCAAGGTCTGATCCACCGAGAATGAACAATGTTCATATTATTTCAAACGTCCTTAGTAAGCAGTCGGAATTTTCCCAGTGTAGTTGTTTGTACAAAGCATTGGACCTGAACTACTATTCAACAATGGAGTGCTTTAGCAGAAGACTACTCACTGGTGCTATGAGAATAGTTAACATGTGTGCACAGCAAAATTTATTCAAAAGTCTGTTGTACCTACTCTTTAACGTGATTTGATGCAACAACAAGTATGCATGATCATCAAAATCATTTGTGGAACAATGTGAACAGCACGAACGTCCAAAATTAAAGGCAGTCTTTCACACAGCTACTTCGAAAAAATCTTGTGGGCCAAGCAAGTGTCTAAAATGATCGTGGAGTTCACAAATCCTTCATAGGGGATAGCGGTAATCATAGAATTCCGTTCACGCGAGTTATTCTAGTCTACGTAATCACATTCCAGCCGATTCCGTAATTGCTAGAACACGGCATTGGACACTTCTGGAGTGACCACACAACAAAATTTAAATAGGCTAGGAGGCCCATCCCGGTTAGACTCGGAACCCTGAGTCCGTGGGGTTCCTCAAGAATGGGTTCGAAGTGGATTTACCTGATTCTTTGCTCGGCCATACCAAGTGATGTACACGTATCCTCTCAGGAGGCCAGACTTTGCTATCCATGTAATTTCCTCCACAGCAAAAAGAACATGCATATTATGGGAGTGCATCGTTGAGTTGTACGTGTACAACTGGGTTCAACCTGAGCAATATGTACATGCGTTGCATTGTGAACTTGTTAACCGTGCCCGTGTCTTTTCGTGTCATTATTTTTGGTCGGACGGACTGGAGGAATACGGTTCGGGCGGGCGTCCGAAAGTTCAACTAGCAATTATTGCGCGTTCGCGAGCGGAAGCGTGCGGTACGCAAAGGAACCATCGGTGCCATAGGTCGCGGTGACGTGACTGTATGGCGTTGCGATGTGTGCGGCCGCGAATGCGCTGGCCGTTTGGGGCTG
>QNGE01000389.1:185256-223380 GCA_008508345.1 Paragonimus westermani
TTTCGAAAAGAAGCACTAGACTCGAGTTTCGCTCTCATTAGAGCTCGTCAGTAGTGCACATCCTTGCCACAGCCGCGAGTTGAACTCCGACCACGCTTTCATGCGGCAAACGTGTTGACCGCTATGCCAGTGGCCTCACATTAGTCACGACCGAATTATCAAATCTGAATGCTCAACCACCTTTTCTAGTGAACAGTGATCAGGTTGCCCGATCGTCTCGAGAGGAGACGCAGTAAGTGTACTGTTAACTTCAACCGCCAAACCCGCGACTGGGACTTCCGAGACAGTGTGGCCGGAATTCTAGTCCCGGCCGTGGCGAGGGTATGCACTATTGACGAGCTCCAATGAGAACGAAACTCGAGTCTAGTGCTTCTTTTCGATATAGACTGGCTAAAAGCCTATCTGAATGCGAAGGCTGCGATCATATGTAAAGGATGTTCAACCCGAAATTAACCGAATCCCCGACTACTCATCGGTAACAACTTACGGTGTTTTCCAGCTGATCGTTCAACTCAATAGGGTATCGGGGTAATTAGAAGGGACCAGTATTCGCTTGCCTTTGACATATCATATCACACTGTATGCAGCAGTGTACGCCACATGCGCTAAACTCGCTTTGATGCTTGTTTCACGGTCCTTTCCAATAAAAGTACAACCGGGCTACACCAGAAGTCGTTGAAGTCTGACAGCAGGCTTGTATATATTTTATATACAACCGGTCCAAGGTTGCTGGTTACGTCAACTACACAACTTTGCAGCTGAGGATTATTCATCAGTAGACGCCCACTGCTCAGTAACCTCCGCTTTCTGAGATGCAGTGGATAAATAAATATTGATGATTTCGTAGCACGACAAATATGACGGTGCATGTCATCTCTCAATCACTGGTAGTGTTGGGGAATATCCCATCCACCCTATTCCTCTCAATCCACTGGTTTACGATTTGAATAACTCATCTGACGCTCTATATTGTTAAATAAGTAAGTCGCCTAACTTCCGTTACTAAAAAAGCAAGCAACACACGCAATTTCTTTCATAGTACGGCAGTAGTTATTAGTTAGGCCCAACGATGGTTTAATCGAAATAATTTTGTAGTGTTTTGGCTTAATCAAAATCAACTTGGCCGTCAACCTCAAAGCACATAGTTCACAAGTGACCCATATGCCATAGTGTGCACCGCACGGTGACCACAGATTAATGGATAGGCAACCGAGACTCAGGGTGACCAGCTATACTTGGTTTCTTTGTGGCTTGGGATGAGTGATAGCTTCTATTTCGAGTCACTAGTTCGTATACATACAGAACATAACCAGCTTGTTTTTATACCCCAAACTAGGACCTAACTAGTTCTCCGAGAATTTTTGAATGGAAGTTGATGGTAGATCTGTGGCAGTGGCCAACTCATGTGGGCTACGGCTTACGTATGGCTACTACCTGTTTGTTTCATAGTGGATCAAAATAACCGGAATCAAACCGTGTCTCTCTTAGTTGACAAAAATTGATCTAACGTAACGAAGCTTAAAACGTGAATAGTGAACAGCCAGAAAATACTGTTAGGTTTAGGAGAACAAGCCTTCATTTCAGAATGCTTTCTGAGGAATTTCGGCCGTCCCTGGTGACGGAAGTTGCTGTGACTGAGTAGCCCCTGTAAAGTTAGCAAAAAGTGTGAACAACTTCCGCATAAAACTGGCGACCAGAATGGTCGGCACTCAGTTTACGTCTACTAGACAAGAAAGACAGAGAACACAATTTTAAGCGGAACCCGTTGTAGACTCGCCCATGTTCAATCATCGACGGCTCTGCGGGTAGGAGGTAACTGTTTTGGCGGAACTGATTGGACAGTCTTATTGCTGTACCTCACTCACCACTTGCAGTCCAAGATCCTTAAAAGTAACTTGTGTGTTCCCGTCGCCACTTATAATTTAACAACATATCATTTTCTTCAAACTTCATTTTTTAAATTTCACCCCACATTCTCCTAGTCATCGTGAGGGCGTAATCACAGTTAATGGTAAACAGGTTTGTAAAATAAATGCTGTAGTTCCTGAATTAAATCGCCGATGTATTGTTCCAAATATCCCTCGTACATAATGTATCGCGGGTTGTAAAATACAAGATTTTCTAAGAGATAACAAGGTAGTGTAACAAATCACGTTTAATGAGTATCACTCCTACGAATTTTCATTCGAACTCCAGTCCATATTCTAACTTGTAGAGTGCGGCTCTGGCAGTGCTCAATCTGAGATCAACGTTCCAGTGGACAATAAGAAGAACGTGGACTGGATTTCAAATCGCGACCATTACAAGGATGTACTTGGTGAATCTGTGTTTAAATATTAATTTTGTCAAATCCCGGTATCAACTGAATCCCCAACCACTGGTCAACAATACGTGAACTTTGTCAATTTTGCGTTCAATCATGCTACTCATAAACTTCAAGTAAGCAGAAAGTTATGGTACATCGGATTTATCATTAGCTTCTGATCGGTTAGACAGTTCGGATGCTGTAGAATAATGTTTGTTAGGAACGTTGTGAAAGGAGAAAACCTCAGGACCGATTTTCACGAGAATATCCGAATTTAGGCCATACAATATTCAGGTTGTACATGAATGTGATGTGGTCAGGTCTAGCATATCGGGAGTTGCTTATCATTTACTTGGACCTATGATTTACACTGGTCAATTTGCTCCGAAATATATCAATCCGAACTTATTGAAATTTATCGAACTACAAGGAGTACATTAAGTGTTCCCGTAACAGTAAACTGCCTATTAAGAGCCCGACCGTGGCATAAGTGAGGAAAGTCTACTTACACCTATCGGTACATATAACACGGAGTGAAATACAGTGTTGTCCCCAGAATTAATCCCCCCACGGAAAATCCACTTAAGGAACAAAACTTCCGAGACTATGCAGAAAATACTTTTGAGCTTGGTAAAGACCAAACCTTTCATGAGAAACCATGAGGCAAGCAGGTTGGTCACAATGGGACCTCAGAACAGATCAGAGTTCGTGAACCATTTTCATATACCACTGTCTGAAGTTTTATGACTCTCTCAGCAGTAGGCTTATTCCCTGGAACAATCCGGATTAGGGCTGGAAAGTGTTACTGATTTTCTAGCTGTGGTTACAATATCGACCGTAAGCTATTCATCTGAAAATCGGAGATAAGCAAGCCAGGCTTGAACGATAATTTGGAGCTTCTTAGATCAATAACCAGTTGGTTTGTGTTCTCTAGCATACAGTCTTCTTTCTCGTATCATCCACCGTAACATGGTGTCTCAAATTCAGACAAAACAACGTTTGTAATATTGCACTGTTAGTCAAGATTTCTTTGGTTGAGTTCGCTGTTTCTGCCTATAATTATGAAGGTAGACAGTATGCAGCCTCGTGTATAATTAGACTGTTGCAGGACAACAAAGTTAGATATTGTAACACCGATTGGTTTGACATCCTAGTTCTGTCCCCTTACTTCAAATACTGGTGTGTTTACCTCGATACCATCATTTTGAAATAACTGCGATATTTCTAATGTCACCCGACAGTAATTTCTTTCTAGTCAACCTCTAATATATTACGATATCGTGAACGACCACGATGAAACCTTACTGTCAATAAAAACGTACATTTATTTTGACGATTCTGACAGGGACTGCTGTAGCACCCACTGACGAAAAACGGTCGCTTCTACATAAGATGTTCCTTGTTGGGAATATGGGTGTCTCAGCTAGTACAGCGTATTTCTGAGCATTACTAAGGACAGTTGTTCCTATGTTTTGGTTATGTTTTAAACAAAGTAGGAGGTTTATGTTTGCCATTTAAAAAATGAAGTCAGAGCCCAATACCTCTTTATATATGTATGCATGTTTGTATGTATATACGTGTACGGAATACAGATGAAATAGATTACACGATGTTGAAATGTCTTGTTCAACCGAACGCAAAATGAGCAATGATAGTTGAACTTCAAAAGAAAAGTACGGGACAAACCAAAAAAAAGTCTAAACGACATACGCCCCAGCGTCAATCACAGTGCATTTGTATTAGAAACAGTAACCAACATCCCTTTAGTAGATTCACAATTTGCTCAATAACTTCAGTAGGCCAGCGTGGCCGCAATCCAAACTGTTCTTTCCAGAAAGGCACTTAAAACAGAAACAAAAACCACCAAACACAGATACAAGTGGAAATTATGCTCATTTAAATGCCAATCGAAGTGGAAGGTTCAAGAACCGGACTGTTTCTGTTGACCGGAACTTCATGCTCTGTACTATTCTCGTCAGAGCTGGTTCTTTATGACATGCAAACGCTTATAGAACCACACCGGACACTTCTAACGAAATAAAACTGTACAGTTTTTACTACAGTTAAAAATGAATTAGGTGTATGAGTAAATAGTCCATTGATTGATTGATCAATTGTTCGGTTGATTGATTCGTCGGGCTGTTTGGATTGTTCAAATTAAGTCTGTTGATTTGGACTGCCACCCGTATTGTCATCGAGAGCATCAACTGCCGATTTTTCAATCTTTAGTTGGTCCAACTCTTGGAATTCCGGATCTAAACTCATATCTTGAAGATCAGAGGATCCCTCAGGTGAAGGGGTCTGTTTACCCGCATGAAGTCGATCCAGATAATCAAGACATTCCGAAGAGGTCAAGTGCACAGTGATGTTCATTTTCGGATCATGATTAGGATGCGTCACCTCGATGTGACGAACAAGGTGATCCTTGCGATAATATTCCTTTTTACACAAATTGCATGTAAATGGCTTGAAACCAACATGCTTCAACGAGTGTCGTTGTAGATTGGAGCGTTGAGTGAAATGTGCTGAACAAATTGTACATTTAAACGAACTGTGTGCTTCAACTGTGTGACGATTGAGTTCAGCTAATGAGACGAAATTTTTTCTACATTGATTACAAACGAATCGACGTGTATGAGCCAAACGTCTACCGAACAGAAACTGGTTCGACCCATAGGAACTGCTAGGATTGTTACTACCACTGATATTGTTATTGTTCAGAGAGGTGTTGATCTCACCACTGAATCCGTTGCTTACCAGACCTCCGTCCGAACTTGTCACTGTGGACATCTGCATGGACTCCGATTTGGGAGACTCACCTTTGCTTACGGAATCTTGAACCGATAAGTTGAAGTTCGGCGATTTCAACCTGTTGGTTAATGAATCAATCATGTTAGGAAGGTTTTTCTTGTCCGCAATATTGTTCAAAGTCGAGGGTAAGTTGATAGCAAATTTAGTCTTGTTAGATGAGGTGAACGTGGGGGCAGTGTTGCCAACGCTTATATTTAAGGAATTTTGGGTCCCGACGATTTTTGGAGTATTCAGATCGTTACTGGGATTAAATAACTGGGAAAGAGTTGACAGAGTTCTCAATGAAACAGAATTGGACTGAGGGATTGCTGTGATTTGACTGAGTAGGTTGGCTACGGGCTGAGAAAAGTGTTTATTAGCGGTTGGCATTATACTGACTGTTTCCAAGCCAGTTGCTTTATCTTTCAAATTCAACAGTGTAGCCGATCCCAAATTCAGCGACGTGAAATTTGGTGTCGCGAGTGAACTGCTGAGAAATTGGGTGTTTGGAAGAAGAGCATGCATTGCAGTTAACTGTTCTTGGCTGAAACTGTTCAACAAAGGAAAACCCACAAACGAGGAAGTACTGACAGGTGCATTCAACGATGAAGTCAATAGGGTGGAAGACTGACTGTTGGCGATACTGCTATTGGTCAGTTCTGTCTGTTTAAGGTTGTTTAGTGAGGTTAGATTGATGTTCATGAGGTTGTTATTCATGATATTATTCGTGGTAACAGTTCCATTGCTACCACTGTTACCGCTGGTGGCGTGTATCATTGCTTGTAACTCTTTCAGAAGTAGTGCTTCTGCAGTCTCCGGAATCGTTGTGATGGAAGTGGAACTAGCCGGTAAGTTTGTTTCAGTTGGAGACAAAAGTTTTGACTGACCAAATAAACGGCTGATCTGCAGTTGATGAGTCTGAAGCTGACTCTGTTGCTGTTGTTGTTGTTGTTGTTGCTGCTGCTGCTGCTGTTGTTGTAGCAAGGGCAATAAAGTTAGTACGGTGGAATCTAGGAAAGGTAGACCGGTGGTGGTTAACATTGTAGGTGTTTTTGGTGGTCCGGTAACTACACTAGAAACCGCCAGCTGGTTAGATAATGTGTAATGGGGACTTGTAACACTTTTGATTAACTTAACTGAGTCGCTGCGTTCCATTGGTTTCCCGGTCAGACCAATAGTTAGCGATTTGGTGCAATGTTCGTTTGTATCTGTTTGGGACTCGTCGATTGTTTCGTCAGGTTCCGTATTCATTGCTTGTTCTAGCTCGAACTCATCACGCTCAGTGTGAACTGACAAATCCAGCACGTGCTGATCGTTTGATTTTGCCATTTTGCGTGGACGTTTCTGTTCCGGTGGTTCATAGTCTGCTACACAACCGGAATCATGCATCTGGTCTGGTAATTCGGTTTTCTTCTTTCGAGAGAATTGACGACAGAGTGTCTCGTCAATTACCAAACATTCACTGTCTTTATCATCTATTGTATAGTTGACCAACAAGCGCAAGGACAAACTCTCCTTGTGCGGTATCATATCCGCAAGAGCGAAGAGTAAACGTTGCTTTAAACTGTTCGGTTCTCCACATGGCCTGTTTTGAATTGATTTGTAACCAGGCAAATTCGTTGGTAGACCCTCAGACTTCTCATGTTTCTCCTCTTCATCTGGCTCCCTAAGTGTAGTGGTTTTTCCCGTCGGTTGCACTTCCATATCGCATGCTAGACGGGAATTTTCCATGTCAGACACATCGAATGCAACTGTTGGCAAGTCACTCTGGATCGGTTCACCTGCAGATACTGGCCTAGTTTGTGTCTCATTCTCAAGTCCGTCCACTGGAGAATTTGGGTAACTTCTTCCGTTTTGACCTGAACAGCCATTCATTAACACAGTGCCGGAAAATGCATTTTTATTCGGAGTAGATGACATCATGGGCCCAAGGTCCCGTCGTAATTCCGGAAAACTCATAAGCATTCCACGCGGTGACCTCGTTGATCTGAAACGGACAGTCAAAAATTTACTACTTGTGTCAAAATACATCCAACTGATTTCATTCGATTTGGTTGATTAATGTCGATTTTTCAATGGCAGTGAAATAAATTAGTCAGACTTGTGAATAAATCCACCGTTATCCGCAGCATATATTAGAGTAGAATTTCCCATTTGTCACGTTCATGGATAAAGTATTTTCTAGGTTAGGGGAGAGGGAAAGTGATTCGCTCGACAAGAATCATAGAAGACGAACACTATTTTAAATTGATCGATGCTGAGGAGTAAGATCATTATGGGGGCTAAACTATATACGTGCTTTTGTTTTTCACACATACCAATATTACACACTGATCAATTACTTGAATCTTTATACTTGTCGGATAGATGAACAATGATAAACGTGATTATAGTCGGCACTGCCCATCCAACGAGCAGAAGCCCCCGTCAAGTAGACAGGTGACCAGGAAATTCAGTCTCCGAAACCTTACAATTAATTGTGCTTTTGCATCCTGATAGACAGAGTGCACGAGGATACTTAAGTCAACCCTTCGAGAAACTTGTCTGTGAATAATGCTCGCATTACGTGATCGTCTCGAGAGGAGACACGACACTTGTCCTGATAACTCCGATAGATGATATCCCCAAGACCAGGACTTCGCCTCAATTTGAAGACAAGAAAATCCCTAAACTCACTGAGCAGTATTTTGATTTCTACTGAGTAGTGTGGGATTTTATTCTATGTAGGTTGAACATTACACACAGGTGAACGTAATTTAGATTTTCACACGGACTTTTCAAATGGCTCTTTGCAAAAAGAGACACTAGACTGCAGTGTCGCTGTTGTTAAAGGTCGTCAGCAATACGTCTGCTTGACACGACCGTGATCTGAATTCTTCCTACGTCTTCAAGAAGCAGCCACGTTGATTAAGCGCGACTGAATAACCACATGCAAACGTTCAGTCACATCCGCTTGAACTGTGATCAGAATGCCCGAACGTCCCGAATTCAAATCCCAACCGCCGGAGGGATGTGCATTACTGACCAACTCTTAAAAAGGCGGAAATTTAGTCCAGTGTTTTTTTTTCAAAAGGACCGATTGAAGCGTATAGGGATCTGCAGAGCTGCAATGGATTGTTAGTAATCTTCAGCATATAACAATCAAGGTTCTCTACTACTCATCAGTAAGCCAATTTTTGTTAGCATATATTGATAACATGATAGATGGTGTGGAAACGTGATTGGTTGGTGACATGTCAGATTATGGTTTGACGACACAGTTAGTGTGGAAAGGCTTTTCACCACATAGTCTACAAAAGACACCAAGGACGGAAGACATTTTGAAAGAGTTATGAAGCATTTCAAGGAAAATATTGATTTACTTCATTGGTGAGTGGTCAGAGATTTGATTGAGTTTCAGGTAACAGTATTCACGTTTATGCGTACTCAGTCAAACTTTTCAGCCAGCCACGTTCCAAAAGAAACGCCAGCCTCGGATTTTGGATTTGTTCGAGCTCATTAATCGTGGATATCATTGACGCCTCTTGGATTAGAAAGATGCTAGCCGGAAAGTCTATTTAAGTATGAAACTTGCGATCAACTATGGATTGTCTTCAAGTTGAAATGATTTACTTGAAAGTATCATGGTTTGTGCCGTTTATGCTGTTGTTTTGATGACTGAATGTAACTTCTGTCCAGTTTCTCGCAAACATTCGGATGTACTGAACAGAGATTATCCTCAGGTATCTTCTACACTGCCCCAAGTCGGCATTCAGTGACTTTATGGTTTTCAATAGTTGTATGAATCTCGTGAAATAAAGCCTTAGTAGTTTTGTAACAATATGATATAACCCACGAGGTATGCATAAAATAAATAGTTAAGTGTTTTTAAATCGTTACTTCTATTATACACAAACATTACACGTGATACCTCACTCCTTTTCAAATCAGATATGACTACTGAGGTGGAGATTTCCGATGCAAATCAAAACTTAGAACTGAGTTGTGGGCGAAGAAGGTTAAAAGTTAGACAACAAAAACTATGACCTTTCTTATGAGGAAGCGGATACGGTGGTTAGTGTGTATAGGTTTGAAGCAATATATCATGGTCATTGACTTGCTACCGCTCTTTCAGACTGACTTTGTAGACGACCAGATTATGCATGTTTATTCTAGAGGGGAAAATGGCTGACCAACAGTATGCACTTTTGTCAAACAATGATCCCTAGGGATGAAAAGAGTAAAAGTGTTCTGCCGAACACATCCGTACTTCGAAGATAAAGAGGAGAAAACAATACGACCTAACTCACATTACTGTTATGTTTCAAACCAAATGATGAACAACATTTTGTCCACGTCTAGCAAACATACAACCGAGGTGCAGTTGAGAAGGACACATCTGCAACCTTCTCTCTCCGTTCTATTAGTTGTCTTTGGTTCACAGATAACTAAGTCAGAAGACGGCAACATTTTTGTCACTGAACCCGATTGATAATCATCTACACTAGCTGCCCTAACTTCGGACTCTGTGAGTCATGAGGATTTCAGCGAAGGGTGTGAGCCCGATCCACAGTGGTAACCTACAGGTAGGCGTGCTTGTTTCTACTTTCCACGACAATGCTCGTACACTTCACATCTGACACCAACTAGCAAGGAGTGTGCGACGTGAAGAAAGGTTGGTAGATATCCTCAGTCAATGATACAATCATCCAAGCATTCATAAAGGCGGAATTTGTGCGTTTGACGCTTGTCATTAATTATGCTTACGAAACCGCCCCGTTGGTTGCTCTTTGGTATTACTCGATGACTGCGGATAGGCGTAAATATCCACAATTGATTATCAAAGTCTGTACAGAATAGTGAGAAGACACAAATTATGGTGTGAATTCATTTCACACACTCTCGTCAGCCGTGAACGTGTGACTAGCATGAAAACAAAAACAGCAAGACTTAAATGAAACTATTAAAAGTACTAATCGGGCTGGCCCTTGACGGCTACTCACGGCTAAACCCACAGCAAACAAAGGTTGACAGTCAGGTGTTTTTGTGCACATAGAAACAGCTGTTGACGGCTGATAATCAACGCTTCACTATAGTTGACATTCTGTGGACTGTGGGTGTTCATTAAGACCTTCAACGAGGATACGATATTGACACTGTGACCTGTAGTCAATAATTGCCTTGTAATGGATGAAGCGGCGGTTTGTCCTCACTGAGTGTCATTCATTGGGTTGTCAGTCCGTGTAACTCTCAAGTACTTTGGGATGTGCCCCTTAGCCATGTTTTTAAACATACATCCGATTCTACCAATGTTTGTGTTCCCGCAAGTTCAGGAAAACTGATAGATACAGTGGCTGGTAGAAAACACAACTTTGTTTTTCGATCGGACGTAGAGGCAACCTAGTCGTTTGTGACGGAATGACAAGCTTTACTGCGTTATACACGCGTTTCACCGTGGCACTGGCCATCTTTCCAAAAGTGTTCATCAGACTATCACCTTTGAAGGGGAGTTTGATGAAGACAGCCTTTCTAGGTACTTCCACGGTTGCATTTTCCATAGGAGTAAGTTTACTTTGTTTCCGGATGAAACGTTCTGGGAAATTGTTGACACGAAGCGTTTCACACATAACTGTTCTTACATCTTGCAATCTATCCTGGGAACATATTCTTGACGCTTTGTAAAACAGTGTGCGTGTAGTGATTATCAAAAGACGAGTTATGCTCGCTAATCCGTGTGACCAAGACTCATCAGCGTATACACTCCGTCTCATAAATACTCGGAAATCAGGAGCTTTAAAACGTCTAATTTGGTTACGCCACTGATGTTTGTTATTTCTTGACGAACAGGCATAGTTGAACGAAGTTGTAAAACTTGAATGAGAACCGGAATATATGTAATAACTCAGAATGGTCGTTTCCTTGTTTCAAGGGCACCTCAGTTTAAAGTGGATTATGCGACTCAGAAATGAAATGTGGCCTCCATTTTATGTAAGGGCACCTAACCATCGTTTGTGCTTGCAACTTAACAACAGGCGTGGGCACGACGGTGTAGTTTCAATCGTCCCTTCCCGGTAAGTAGCCAGTGACTCCAACTTCGTTACATAGTACTATCCATTTACACTCACACGTTTAGTCAACAAATGCTATCAACTAAGACCAAATCCATACAGTGTGCAGTGCAAGTTATCTAACATGTGCTCTGCTGTGAGTCACGTTCTGATCATTCTACCAATGGATATCGCCGACAGTCCGGTGTCCGGGCAGCATTTGGCTTGCGAACTGAAGAAGATGACGTAAAACTGTAAATGCCCAAAAGTACGTGCTTTGGTTCATTGCCAGAGGATCTAACTGATGGTTTTCGTTGAATATGAGTTCATCTCAAGACATCAGTGCTTCACCTTCGAGCGAATACTCACTACGTAGTTATCGATCCTTTCTAAATTCATGCCAATTTGAGCATATGCAATGAATCACGGAAATACTCAGTCTATTAAGACAGTAATGAACCTCATAATTCGAACAGAACAAAATTAAATGTCGAAGGTTTACTCAGATCAAATTGATTCTGCGCACAATTAATTAATAACCACCAAATATATACAACCTATAACCAACCGGGGTCTGTGTACGGAACTCACCTGTTACTAAGTTACACGCTACAAAACAGTAATGTGAGTAATTAAATTGGGAAGTGTAAAACACAAACCGCAGTTCAGCACGTCACCCACGAAGACATCATGATGGAATAAAAGGCAACACTGAATACGTTCACCTCTTTGGAAACGACCCGGTTATATGAAGGATAGTGTGTCGGCATCTCACATGGTGATCTGGGGTTCGAGTCCCCGGGCAGGCGTCTTGTCAGTACTCACAAGAACTAACATCAGTTGTGCATCTACCCTTCAGGTTCCACCAACTTTTCCATCACCACAGACCACCGCTTAACAGTGGATTGTCCAGAACCCATGTCTCTTAGTTCATAGTAGTCATTTTCTGCTTTAAGATAAACAGTTAACTGAGAAACCCCCCTGAGCCTTTGATCGATAAAAATAGACTCAAGACCCTGTGAACGGTTGTGATCGAACAGTTAAAATTCAGCCGAGGCCTGATGTCATTTCAGTTTATTGCACTAGCTAGAGCCTTATACACCACAATGTTTTGTGTTTGGGTTGAGCAACCTCTCCTTTACAAGCTACATTTTCTTGTACTCTGCATATCAGGTTTTCGCGAATGTGGCCACTAAATATGAGTTGTGTGGTACAACAAACAAAACAATCTTCGGTCCTTTTTTTCGAACACAGGTGTTACATTCATGTTCGAAATCCCCAGCAGTGGTGAGATTGTGAAGTGCTGCTCAGGCTTCTGCTCCTTAGGTAACAATCAGTCAACGGATCTGTCCCCGGACCGCCAGTTACCATCTCGTGTGGCGAAGGGTGATGCTGCTACCGGACACCTCGATGGACGCTTCTGAGAGAAAAACAGCTTGGAAGAGAAAACTAAGCTGCTTGTTCATAGATCTATGGTGATATTCATGCTGCTGTGGACTGGCGAAATCTGAACCTTACATTATCCACTTATACGGCAGTTGAATCCCTTGCACAAAAGGTGTCTAAAGTTCGTTCAGGGTCTTTGGTGAGCGAACATAATTTCGAAAGCCGGAGAAGTTCGTCAAGCAGACACGAATGGAATAAAATCCATACTGACGTTTGGAAACTTTTGTCGACTGTGACATGCACCCAGGACGAATGAGGAGCGGAACATGAGGCAGCTGTTAGAATTGCACCTAGAAGTAGGTGCATGAAATCTTGATGACCAGAAATTGCGATACCGTGGTGTCATGCAAGGAGATCTTTCATTTTGTAACAGTGATCTTGGGCCGGGTATGCTGAAGGAATGTGATCAGGACAGGTTCCCGAAACTCACACAAACGCACGATAAGCAAAGGAACTGTAAATTTCACAAATAGTGGAGCAAAGCGACGAATGCGATCGCATAAGAGCTGTCCCCTTTGCACACCAGGAACCCACAGAGAAGGCAAACGCGTTAGACGCAAGTACGTTAACTCTTCCTTCAGAAACCTGCTACAATGGCCTACCCCTTTTATCCTCTTCAGCTTTGTTGGAGCATTTTTTCCTAACTGCTTCGTTTGACGTCTTGTTCAAAACTTAAGCTCGGTTGTAATCACCATCTAAGCCAAACTGCACCAAACCTTACTCTCATATTAAAACATTTCTCTCCTCAAATATCACCGTCTGTCTTTGTAGCTTAGATCGTGCACCCAGAAATGTTCTTTACCTTCCGTTTCCGAAATCTAGGGATGTCGCTCCCACCACCTGGCTAACCAGCCCTGGCAGCTTGGATTAAAAGATTTCCATTCACATACCTACCGTCCTTACTTCTTCGGGTTTACACTAGGCATGGGTGTGTGAACGGAACCACGGGTAACACAGCGCACTCCATTTGCGTTGACGCTTAGGTACATTGTCCTTTGACTCCAGTGATTACGGCCAGCTAATCCGGGCTCTGTTTCCATCAACCGAGTTGTTGAAGAAGTGACTGACCGTAAAATGGGTTCATGAAACCGGTCAGAACTTACGGCCTCACTTGTGACACACTGTGACGAAAGTTGTGTAACTTTACTAACTTCCGAAGGAACTATACCCAAGCGTTAATTACATCCTCACCTCCACTTTGATGGGAATTTTATGACACTGAGACTATCTTGGCTTTTAAGGTCGTTCTGTGATTGACTGACTGCCCCCCCATATTACTAATACTATAGGAATACTCATGTCAGAATATCCACTCTGCTACTTGTTGAGGGTTTGGTTTCAACGCATGCTCATGTTTGAGCTGTCCAGTGAATATCTTTGAGTATCATGTGTTCATTCTCTACTGGCATACGAATTAACGGCTCGGCGATAGTGGCTCAGAGTATGATGGCAGATTTGAGCCTCAGCTTAGTTGGAGGCTTTTGTGGGCTGCCAAATAGTCAACTTGTATTCTGATCATAATTACTTAGAATAAAGAATCGCACATTTGTTAAATCGATGAGATTTTTGCGCCAAGGCAGTATTTCATACGACAGTTAGAAGCTGTTTTCACCTCAATTATTCCAAAAATATCCAACATAATTAGATTATGTATAGTTATTACACAATGTCATAAAATTAAACTAAAACGTTCTCGAAGAAGATCATCAGAAGCTGCCCAAATTTTGGGTATTGCAATTTACTAGAAACATTTTACTATTCTCAAGCTATAGGTTAGCTATTGTTCATCTCCCGTATACCGTTCAGCTCATCGTTTTCTGCTAATGGCTATCGATTATCGTTCTGCATATCGGTACGTTCGAAATGAAAGCTGAAACATCTCAAGATGGATTATTTAAGCGTTTAGGTTGATGGGTATGACATGAGTCCGTGACATAGGTAATTACCCCCCAAACCAAGACCGCATTGGCCTATTTTCAATCTAAGTGTTTCGATTACTTGGGACCCATCGAAGGAGTGGTTTGGCTGTGTTTGTGCATGTTGGGTAACCCAAAATCGATATGATTACGTTTCTTGCTGTTATCCAGACCCACAGCTTGGCCTATATTTGTCCTACGTCATTTGAGATACTGCATTCGCATGCTGAGAGCCAGGCGAGACCTTTGTTGTCATAAAATTGGCTAGAAATTGACAACAAACTTGAAGGCTGACTTGTTGCACAACCTCAATTAATATCAAGCAGCAAACATTAGATACACTAACCTTTTAACATGCGTTTCTTTTTAAGGCGTAGGAATTTCCGTTGCAAAATAGAACCATTCACTTGGACGCAGTAAGCTTTCTACGTTGGAATCTTGGACCCAGCGGGCAAGAATGTGAACGGCCTTTCTAACGCAACGCGTGCTTTGTATTGGTTATTTTGACGAGGATGACAGTAGAAGTCATTCAGAATGCCAATAGTTTTGTCCAGCCGAAACAGGTTTGATCGTCGAAATAGAACGAAACACTTTGGATAGCGCTTCTCACATTCTGTCAAACAGTGTCTTACTGGGTCCTCCAATCAACAGGGGAATATGGGCCGTTATTAACTTATGAATGACTAACAATTAGTCGGGGACTAGGCTGGTAAAAATTGAAATTCACACACACTTGACAGCAGCCCTCCCATTCAGCTGGACGCTCTGGTCGACCTCCTTTGAAAAGGAACAAAAGATTCAAAGTTCCTTTCCGGTAGGTTTTGTTAACTTGAGTAAGAAGTACGGTTAGCCGGTCATAGGTTGGAGTTAAATGGGGCGTTGTCCTTGGGAATACGGTAAACTTAGTCTGCAGAACACTAATCTGAAACCAAACTCGAACTAACCTAACTGGCTTATGAGATATAGAGACCTGTTGATTCATCCATGATTACCGGCGCCCACGGCGTCTTCAACGTCATATTCCGTTATATGTACGAAGGCATTTTTCATACTTCACACGCCTTGGGCAGGGTACCAAATACACGTAATGTGGCGAGAAGGCGTCCAATAAAACACAATCTTTATTGTCAAAATCGCCAGTCACATGCAACACGCGCTCTCTCGCTTATGAGTCATAATTCCAACCCGCAACACCCCCGGTTTCCGTTCTCACGCCGTGTGCACTTCTAACCGGTTTACGTGTGTGACCGGTGCCTTCTATCGGGGGGGGGGTTCCGCTTGTCATTCCTCGTCTGTTTGTCGGATTTCGTTGCGCGATGGCTCGTCCGGCTGCTCATGCTGTCCGCCATCCATCCAATGTTGGCCTTGACCGTATTCCAACATCGTGTCGAGATGTTCCTCTAAATGTTGGGAAAACCAAGTCTCCGATCTGGACGTCTGTCGTGTTTCGCCTGCCCTGCCTCGCCCGTTGGTCCGATCCAGTCGAGCGATGACTCATCCGGTCGCGCACGTTGTCTTTGATCCGATTGCGGCAGGTTTTCGAACGTACCCCCCCTCCACGTTGAGGTATTCGGCCGAGCGTTCGAAAACTCGCACCTCCGACCTGACAATCCACCACAGTACTACCTCTGTCCCGTGTTGTTAGCACTGTCTTGTGTTATTAACAATTCAGAACAACAGGACGTATTTTGTTGAGTATTGTTTCTGTGAACGGTACTGCTTTCGGGTTGTTGGTATCAAGCTTTCTAGGACAAGTTGTACTAGTCATTAAGGCTCTACTAGGAACGCAATTTGATGGGTTTTGGTAGAACAACCTGATCGCGTCTACAGTGAGGTTAATGGTTGCTTCGTGAAAGTGTGGCCGGAGTTCTGATCCCGTGCCATGACAAGGATAATCACTAGTGACGTGCTCCGGCAAGAACAAAACTCGAGTCTCAAACCTCTTTTCGGAAGAATTTGGTCGAAAAATCCACCGGATTATGAAAGTTGCCATCAAATATGCGATTTTCAGTCAAAATTGTAAATCTTCAACCCAACGAAATTTTCCTCTAACGCGACCGCATTGCTATAGAATTGGATTTAGCAATCAATATCACAATTCACAGGTTGTGTGCTCCAGCTTTTTGACTAGAAGTCCAGTTTATGAAACAGCGGCGCTTCTAATTTTGCACCATCGCACTCTTGTCCGATTCTACTGGATTGGTAAGGGTTGTAGTGAGATCACCTTTGACGTCCCCAAAATTCTAAACTCGGCGCGACGTGAGAGTTGCCTTGCCAGTACCACCGCGCCGGTTCACATTACCATGTGAATGTAAATTTACTAAAAACCACTAGCATCAAAGTTAGTGTGTTGGTGTAGGTATCGCAGTTTCACTCGTAGCTGTATAATGAATCCGCGCCATCTCTACTGCTGTAGGTTACATTCACTTCGCTGGTTCGAATCCAGCCGAAGCCTTGACTTTTCACAGTTGGGTCTCATCTAAAATCAGTCTAACGCTTGTTTGAATTCTGAAGGTCGACTGGAATTTTCCGTCGGCACACTCGTCCCAGCCGGCGGCTGTTTTGCGGTTCTACTCAAGGTGCTCTCGCATCCAACTCCCTAGCACCCCCTAATTGTTACGTTGAAGTCTGTTGTGAACGGTGAGTAAATCAATAAATAAAGTGTTTGCAGATTCATCGTCTTCTCCCTGCGACTTTCGATTCACGGTAACATAAAGTTGGGGAAACTCTGAGCCTACGAATTCAGGAACTAGCACTACAGGGTTGTTTATTGGCCGTCTTTAATTGTCATTGAGAAATAATTGTGCCTAGTTCACACAGCCTTTGCTTATTTGTTTCTTCTTGTTGTCCACGCGTTTCCTGCTTGATGGCTTGATCACTCCCAACACCTTTCACAGGCATCCCGATTAAAATACGTCTATTTTTCGCTAATTAGATCACGCATATTTAAAACAAATTCTCTGTCTAAACATGTTCTGTGGCAGGAGAGTTCGGACAAAGTTTGAACGACGGTGGTTTTTTGACTTTTATACACGTTGACCGGCTGCCCTTTCGCGTTGTGTCGTATCAGGCCGGGAAGGCATTGACGAGTAACGCCACAAACACTTTGTGTGCGTATGTGTTTGTGTGTGCAAAGTCCTGACCTTTTCTGCTACCTTGGCGTGGTGGTCAGGCTTGTGTGCTTTTTTGATCCAGAGAGCTGTGCTGACTGGGACTTCGGTCCTTGCAGGTTCAACCTTGTCAGATTGACCGAAGGGGAGCAGCCAGACAAAAAGCAGATGCGTTCGTTGTGGGTGGTGACCGTGTGTTGTGTCTTCGTTGGGCAAGATGCCTGTTTTCGCCTGGACTGACTGTTCCGGAGTATCCGCCGTCAACTGGCCGAGCGTGTTCGCGGAGTGAAGACAACTGGCGGAGGAAACTGGGCGAGCGCATGCAGGGCTTCGCAGATCGTCGGCAACACAAGGAGTTCTACGATTCGCTTAAGGCGTTCTACGGTCCATCTATCCAGTCTACTAAAGCACTGGTATACATGGACACCGGCTATTCATGCAGCCAGTCAGAAGATATCATTAGAATATGGTGCAAACACTTCGGCAGCCTGCTAAACCGCCCTACTACAATTGATTGGGCGACTGTTAACAGCCTGCCGCAATGGGATGTCAAATATTCGCTTGCTCTCGCCCCAGACTTGCTGGAGTTGCAGAGGGCGATTGGTCAATTGCGCAACGGGAAGGCTGAAGGCGAGGATGGGCTACCAGGTGAGATCCTGAAGAATGGCGGTCCGACGTTGGAACGCGCTCTGCTCCAACTGGTTCACTCCATCTGGGAGCACGAGGTGATGCCGCACGACTTCAAGGATGCCTTCAGCATACCCTTGTTCAAAGGAAAGGGTAGCAAGCAATGCGCCGACAGCTTCCGAGGTATCAGCCTTTTGAGCTGTGCAGGCAAGGTGCCTGCCAGAATCCTCCTGAACCGACTGAATGCGTCCGTTCTGGAGATGAATGTTCCCGAGGAGCAGTGTGGATTTCGGTCGAGTCGGAGTACCATCGACCTGGTGTTTGCTGCTCGACAGCTTCAGGAGAAGTGCCGGGAACGGAATCAGCCATTGTATGCCCTGTTCGTGGACTTCACCAAGGCCTTCGATTCCGTAAACTGCGAGGCGCTGTGGACGGTGCTTGGTAAGACTGGATGTCCAGGTAAGTTCGTCAATATGGTTAGATTGTTGCATGCGGGCATGAAGGCGAAGGTGCAATCGTGTGGATCGACCTCTGATGAGTTTGACATCGTCACTGGCGTGAAGCAGGGTTGTGTTCTGGCCCCAGCGCCATTTAGTTTATATTTGACTGCGATGGTAACAGTTGCTTTTCAGAACTCTGAGGAGGATGGCATTGAGGTTGGTTAATGGACGGACTAGCGTCTGTTGAATATTCGACGTTTCGGCGCCCAAACCCGGCTACAGACCTCAACCATGCGGATGCTTCTGTTCGCAGATGATAGTGCATTGCTCGCACACAGTGAAGTAGAACTGAAACGTCTGGCTACAGCATTCACTTCAGCAGCATCGAAGTTTGGATTGGATATCAACACAGGAAAGATGTTCTCGTTCTTTCAGCTTTCTCATGGTGGAGGGGCTGCTTGTGTACCTCCATCCCAAATCCGCATCGATGGAGACATTGTGAATGGCTGTGGGGATTTCTGCTATTGTCCGTGGACCGCGAGCTGAGAGCGCGTGTGGCGAATGCTAGTGCTGCTTTCGGGCGTCTTGAAAGGTGTGTCTGGAAGAATCACAGTCTGAAGATGGCCGCCAAGCTGTGTGTCTACCGCTCAATGGCGCTGTCTATAGTGCTGTATGACAGTGAGACGTGGACACTGTATCAGCGGAACGTGAGCTATTTGAGCCGTTTCCATGTTCAGTGTCTGAGGCGCATCTTGGGTATTCGGTCGTCGAACATGATTCCGAACACTGAGATACTGTGGCGAGCGGACATGGACGGCATGGAAGGCGTGCTGATGTTGAACCAGCTCCGTTGGCTCGGTCACGTTCGTCGGATGGGCGAGGAGCGTATCCCGACACAGCTATTGTACGGACACATGAAGTCAGGTAAGCGAAATCTCGGTGGTCAGAAGCGGAGTTACCAGGATGTTGTGCACGTGAGTCTTTCACGTTGTAACATTGATTTTAGATGTTGGGAAGTGGGTAGTTTTCCTCCAGACCAAGTGAGTACCAAAATGACCTAGGATTAAGATATCAGCGGTAGGAACTAGTCACACTCCAATATGTTTCAGGGCGGTCTCAAGGGGAATATCCATTCTACAACAGTTTTTCACACAAAAACACAATTGGTTTTAGAGCAGCACAGTTGAAATAATACACAAATTGATGTAAATAAGTGGTTTTGCCAGAGTCAGTCCAATAAGAAGACAAGTAGGGCATGATCATAACTTGAGTGTCATTGACCTCAGCCACGTCATTCCAAAATGCATATTACTTGCTCATTTCTATCCCAAACGGGTCTCTCTCTCCAGCGACCACATATTAATCTATCCTTCCAACAGGTATGACTAAATTGTTAGAGTTNTCTCTCTCTCCAGCGACCACATATTAATCTATCCTTCCAACAGGTATGACTAAATTGTTAGAGTTGAGATTTTGGCCACAATGGATTGTAAGTAGTGCTCAAGTTGTAACATCAAAAATCACCGACTGTGAGTCTGTAATCAATCCCCAGTGCTCAGTAGGATAAACGAAATGGGTGGGCAATTCAATCTAAACGTGAAGTTTCTTAGTTGTTGGAGTGACCTTATAGTTCACCTGGCATAGCACTTATTGCCTCCAAGCACTCCGTCGGTTGCCGACTCCATTCCGGTAGAAGTCAAGAGCTTTCACAATCGGGTCTCTTTTAATTTGCTTCACTTGCCAAACTGCTTATTAGTAACACGGGTCCAATAACGTCAGGTTTCAGCAGGCCTTAAAGACAGCTACTGTTTCGTTTTTCGACACAATCCGTAACCACAACAGTTATCCACAAGCAAACAGAAGTGAACTTTGCCGAAGCCCTGACTTTTCACAGTTGGGTCTCATCTAAAATCACAAATCTGCCACACCACTCATTAGTAATAATTTTTCAGTCAAGCACAGCATGCAATCAATACTTCACTGCTTACTAAAACCATCTCACGCGCGACTTCTTGAGTTCAGTATCTTGTCCGGACGACGAAAAACACACCAGCTGAACTTCAACACAAAATAAACTCCAATCTGATGCATCCTGTTCAAAGACGTATTTGGAAGTGAAAGCTGTAATCAATATTTTCCGACTACTCAACAGTTCGTACGACTGCGTCAACATGTATTCTCCCGTATTGCAACTTGGTATGAATTATCGAGGACTTAAATTGCGCTTACACTGTTGTGCTCATTCTAAAATCGAAATCCGTTCAACTTTGCTTTCGTTTAGACTCATCATTCACAGCTAGAGTGCACATCGTGAAACAGCTTAATCACTATTTCACGCCTTTGCAAATTCATCCAGTGTACATGTTAGCAATCCAAAGCGGAGAGTGTTCACCACGCCAACAGGGTGTAAACAAGTAACACCTGTCAACAGACTACGTTTATACAAATGGGCTATACTGTAATTTTGCTTGATGCGGTCTGCAAGTATCAAGGCGGTTACGTCTCGAAGTAATCCCGCCCGTTCTTGCTCTATCACACGTACCCCACCATTCGTAAGTACCCGCACTTGACTGACCTCATACGACGGACTTGGATGGATTGTCAACCAATACCATTCATAACTCTGGTAAGTGCACATGCTTGAAAACCTGTATGTTAAGCATAGTGAATGAATGCACAGAATACATCCTGTCGAACTAAATTGCTGCAGAAATGTTGGCCTTGTTAGCACAAGCTGAGTACAGCGTTCCGTTCATATCGATCTAAGTTAGTAGAATGCTCGGTAAGTGTTAACAGGATGGACGTCCTGTTGATTTCCACAGGTTTTCCGATATCTGTCAGGATGACAAACCACGTAGACGTAGCTATGTATGTGTGTGCCGGGGGTGGGTGGGTGATTGGAGTGGTGGGGGCTGGTAAGGTTGTGGATCCACACCTCGACATTCACTTAGCTGTCATGTGGATACTCGGGTGTGGATCGATTTCTGACTTGTTCATCGGACCATTAAGATGTACGGAGTACGCGAACTAGTCCAGACAGACCAGATATGTTTCATTTTGCTTCTCATTCTATTTGTGTGAGCAGAAACCAGTAGCTGGTCGCTACTAGCACGACAGACTTCACTGAGATCGGCCGATCATCCACGTCAAACCAGGCAACTGTCGTTCGTCCTTCGTCATGCAAGCACAAGCATGCACACGCATATATTCAACGACGACATGCTTAGCCATTGCACAGCTATCTGATATAGTAGACTTCAACGAAGACTGTACTAACGGGATTGCAACGGTAATAACGACGTTGCTCATCAACACCATCATTGGTGCTTTCTCCTCAAAATCAAAACGTCAGACTAGCCCGATTGTTATACCACGATCCATCGTGTAAACTAAGTAGAAAGGTCCTACCTGAAGTCTTAACTACGACATACAAAATTTGTATAAACAATTTGACTTGATTCATACAAACCATTTACCAGCATAACCGCCTTTGTTCACTGAAATGAGTCTACTGTGTGATGCCGCCTAAACACCAGACAGTCAACGGTTCATTGGTAGCTTGCTATGTTGAATGGATAAAATATGGAAACACCAAAACCAGCCGGTATGTACGGTCGACTGATTGTTGTTCGCCCTTTGTCACAAGTCCTGATGGTGAACCTTGGGCATCTGCCAGTCGAAACTCACTGTTAATGAACCTAACAGATAGTCCAGGATGTTATCAAAATCCGACGAAAATCTCTATCGTTTGTGTGCTATCCACTTCGTATGTCTGTTTTGGTCACATAGGTATGCAAGCTAACACGTGTGCATGTGAAACGTAGGTCTTGTTTGGAGTATTGATAGCCACCCAGATTATAATGGAATCAGAGTACACTGTTGAACTTGAACCTTTGTCTTGGCAGGCTACGGTGTTGTTCCACCGATTTTAGAGTTGTTCGTGCGCAATCCAGACATGAAAACCGAAAATCTTATGAAACCCGATCAGGTGAGCAGGTTGCGAAGACCTCAAACCTGTAGCCGGGTGGTGCAGTGTGTGGAGGATAGAATGAAGATAGGAGACCCTGTGCAACATATGGGTCATTCAAACTAGTATTTGGGCGGTTCCCTCCGGTGCAATGCTTGATAAGCCATCGAATAGTTAGTGCGTGAAACATGTTTTAATAGTTGATGAGTTTCGGCAAAAACACCACTAAACAACCAACGAACTCAGCTAGAAGCGTCCGAAAAAAATATCCTGGTAAGTGCACGGTTGTATATGGGCCTTTCAAGGTGTCAAAAGAGACCAGCCTTTTAAGTGAATAATGGGCATTTCGAGCAGTGTGGTGTAACACATTGAACTTCGTCTAATCCACATAATAGGTAGATTGTTACACACGTCCCATGATGTTCATGTGCTACACTCCTGAGTAGTGCAGCTAACTGATGTCGACTTCAGACCGAATCACGTAAGTGTCATGACTGTCTGATTCCCCATTCACTAATCAGGTATTCCGACCGTAAAGTCGGTGGGACTGGAGAATTAGGACAAAGCTTATCATTAAGTTGCTGATGCCGCGATCGGCAATCCCTTCTTTCCGGTCATAGCCGACCTGTCTCAGATCAAACTAGAGAAGCGAATGACAGACAAAGTAGACAGTCTGGGGCTGTATGCAATCGCTGTATGCGATATTTTTGAGTGACGAATAATCAAATGCAGACGAACTGAATGAACTGTTTACGTTCAAACACGTTAAAAAGTGGGACTAATGGTCAGCTATCTTGTTTAGTCATTGGCTCGGAAGGTTTCGCACCCTGACTTAACTTCATTGGTAAGCAAAATAATCTAAGTTTACGTGCTGTTTGACTGGCCAGGCTGGATCTGCATGGGTGATTATGAGGTGCGTCAAACAGAACACACCTATATTGGCAACGAAAAGACTTAGAAAAAGTTCAACGCGACGAACGATCAAAGCAATCTGCAACATACAGGTCTCAATAAAACAGTAGTTTTACAACTGTCATTCGAAACAAAAAGCATAAGTCGACTGGGTGTAAAACGTTCAATGACAGTTGTTGTCAGCATGATTTTTTATGAGAAGTCAGCACACAGAACGAATCACTAAACTATAGGCTTTAAAAAGCTGACACATGGCTTATCAAAGAACCATACCTACTGTCCACAGGATGACTTGTCTAATTCTCTCTGGATATCTCCTAATGACTTCAATAGCACCAGATAACCAAGACCGCATGAAGTACCGCTGTTAGGTTAACTTACCGAAAAATTAGTACATATTGAAAGCATGCCACCGGTTTTAAGATTTGGCACTTCATCCGGTTAGCTTGTTGAGTAATACGGGTAATTACGGTCATGGTCCATCAACTACGTGACTACGTTCACTATCTCAGGATTTCGTTATGGGGTTTATTAGCACGGCGATTTCTACCGGTTACTCATCGGTGACAGTGAGTAGTATGAATAGAAATAAAAATGACACCTCGTGGCATTTCAAAGGCATGAAAAATCGAACCACAATCACTTCGCATGAGAAGTCCTAGCGTGCAAACTAGCTTCGTACGACTAACAACCGAGATGAAGAAGATACTGGCTATGCAGCTGATTGTGTACTTACTTAGTGACACCTTTGGTCTATCTTGTACCGTCATCTGTCTGAAACAAATAACCTTTCTTTTTGTTGATTTTCGTAGACAATGTAGTAGTACATCCCCAGTGATCGTTACCTTTGACGTGTATTTATTCCAGTGGTGTACGAATAACCGCACAACTTCTACTGACTAGCCACAAAACTCTGGTGCGCATCAAGAGTTCGAAGTTGATCACATATTTATGCCACCTCGTTGACCTAAACATCGTGTATATTGGGATGTTATTTCTGAATGTAACATAGTTCGGGTCTAGACTAACACACGACGAGACACCGGGACCTCCCTCTTTAGCGTGCATCACTGATGTGACCAAACCGGTATGAAAAGTACGTGTAGGTTATGATTAAAAACGGTATCACATGATTGTGACAGCATTGTGTGCATACGCGACAGGTACACACTAGTCAACTGGCTTGTGTCAGACATTTGTGTTGCAGGAAAGTTGACTAGTTAATTGGATACAGCGGTAACTGAAACCTTTAATGTAGTAAGGGTGAACTTGGAACCATTGGAATAGCAGCTACCTAGAGAGAAATTGTTGTCTATTAAGATGCCTATCGCGTTCAGTTGCTACGACTAACAAAATCTGGCATTTAAATGGCTGTCAACATAACGGAAAACCTGTAAGTTGTCATAAGGAATCCAGATTGGTCCATCGAATCATGCCAGGTTTGAATCCTCTAGATCACCCATCTGGATGTTTTCATGTGTGTAAGAAAGACGTTAAAAGTCAAGGCAAGGCGGACATCTGGATATATCGAGTTGGTGATGTGACACGATGTGAAAATCGTGCGCCATTGCACAGAGGTGCACTCTGTAACCTGCCTAACTGCGTACATTCACCGACCCAGTTTCTCCAAATAATCTTCATATTCTCACTCTGTTTGCAGTCGTCCCGATCTCCCCAGGATCGGTCCTGTATGTGCAAACATTAGAATGAATACCCGAGTGTGTGCTCATCGTACACGTTCAGTGGGGTAGCTGCCACTGGGCTTGCACACATACCTTTGTGCTCAAGGGTCAGATACTGGAAACCATGCCAACTCGGTAAGTGGAACGTTGGGTTCCGTGTTGGATGATGTGTGTAGGTCGGTGTTGGCATCCGTGTGCGCGCGTGTACACACTGTCGCGATGTCACACACTGGCATACACACAAACAGACAATTTAACATGGTTACCTGAAAACCCCGCTGCCGCCGCGTCGAATACAAAGCCAAACGTACGTGCTGGTTCGTGTATAGCCCAAAGCTGTTCGGGTGCGCACAGCAAGACTGAACACGTCAACGGGTCAGTGTGCACGCGCACATCAGACGATGATCAGAATAGTGCCGTATATCCACACTGACATCTCTATCCGCACCCACATGCACGCAAACGCATACGACTGACAGCTAAAACGACAAACCCATGAAATCACACTAGCTCATGCATGTCCAGTGGGTATGAGGACGCGACACGGTATGTGCAGCGCACACACATCTACTCTAAGTGAAGGAAATTTGAGACCTCATTATTCAGCCTGCATTACACCCACCTCCCCAGCCCGACTAAGTTCTGTGCATTTCGACGTGCACCTGTGCGTACGCGCAAGCGTGTGCCTGTGTCGTAAGTGTGCTTGCACATGCGTACATACATAAAAACACCAGACTGAACGGTTCTGGCCGCATTGCGTCGACGGACGGTACAATCGATTGAGCGAGTTGAGCGCTTACCGCGGCATGTGACCCGCACGCGCACACTAGCCACACACCTCATGGCGTGCGACCAAGCGGGTGCTCCCACGGCTTAGTGGCACGGCCGCTTCCGTGATTAGCACAACGATCAATATACCAACCCGGAGATGCAGAGGTCTAGCGGTTGGATGCCATATCGGTCATAACTTATTGGTCACGCTACAACCATTGTAATTATAGCCCCAAACGTTAGATTGGAAAGGAGATCAATTCCTAATTTCCATATCTGCATAATGCTTCTGGTTATCTTTCTTTTTGTTCTTAAACTGTGTTCTAGAGCATAAGTGAGCTTAGCCGAGTATGGTTTCCTTTCTTCATGAAGTCCGAGTGAATAAAAAATGGTTCTTCATATCAAAAAGTGTTCGGTAAAGTTTTGATAGATGATTGGCACTGTTTACTCGTCAGATGTACAACCCAGTTAGTAGAACGTTCCACACGTTTAGAAGATGATTAGTGGAAAATATGGTAAACGCTTTTTTAAGCACAAACTTGTGTTGTAATGTCCTATTTGGGTATGTAAGAGTAATTGTAAATCTAAATGCTATCACTAAAACATGGCTCATAAAGAACAATCATGTAACAAGGAAGTTGCTATCCCGACATTCACTCATAAAAATTTATACGGAGTGCATCTGCGAATGGAACAGATAAGCCTTTCGGGATGTTCACTTCGTTGTCGGATATACTTTTTGGTTGTACATATCAGGTACAAAGAGACAGTTTACACGAGGCTGGAACAGGTGTCCTTCACGTTACGAGCAGAAGCCTTCAGTCGAGTAAATCACTGGATCTGTGAGCGTCACACGTGACGGAGATCACTAACAGTCTAATCTATACAACCGATCTGGTGGCCGTTAGGTACTGGTCATAATCACGATGACACCAAGGACTGTCCGTCATCGAGTGAACTCGTCGAATGAANTCACGATGACACCAAGGACTGTCCGTCATCGAGTGAACTCGTCGAATGAAGGAATATTCCGAACAAAACTCTAAATGACATTACTTGCGGTGTCATCAGAAGTTCTAATCGCTCTGCCACTGGTTCTGAGCATGTTGCTTGTGGCCAGATGATTATGGTGGGTCACACATGACTTCGTAAACTAGTTTGTTTGTCCGGGTGTACACCTAGTCTAACTCAGGTTGTCATGCTGTTACGGCTAAAATCCTATATACGGTGATCACTCTTAAACCGACACTCTACCGTAACAGACTTCTTGCTTGTTTGGACTCATCAGGTGAGCAGATAGTGAGAACCGGTGGACACAACGAAGTTACAATCCTAAACCCTTATTCACTGGGCCACCCGGTCTAAGAGCACCGCTTGCGATGGGGTCACTAAGCTAAGGGGTGTGTGACGTTATAAAACAACCTATTGGCTTAGATGAAGGCTGACCACCTCACCTTCTCGATCTGCACTCAGTGCAACAACAAGAAATCCGTCTTATCGAGTCATGAATCAATGTGTGGACGGCCATGCTGGGAATGGAATTGAATGGAACTGAAGCGTAGTGCTGAAGGAGCTTGTCTTAAGGGCGTGTGGTTGATTATTATCACAATGTATTTCACCGGAAGGAAACTGGTGATGTACTGTGCATTGAAATTAATCAACTGTAAGCTGTACCGCTCACAAAAATCCATCATCCTGACAAACCTCTTGTATCGGACAGCTTAAATGACAGACGCACTGCCACTTACTGTATACCATACAATGACGGATAAGCAAGCACGTATTCCAGATCTTAGCAATGACTGCATAAACTTTTGTATTTGGCTGCGACTAGTGTATGTAATATGTGTATAAGGAAGTAGGTTATTTTATCGGATAAATACGAGTATAACTGGAACTGCTAACTGAACAGAGTTGAAATACCCAATGGCCATATGATGTTTAGATAGGTGTCAGACGGTTTATAAATCATGGCTTAAGTAACAGAATAGACGTCCGGTAAAGTTGGTCATTCGGAAATCTCTCCCTCAATGCGTCGGTCATCTGTGTATGGAAGTGAAGTCAAGCGGATTCAATCTGGTGCACCAATCTAACTGTAAACAAGGCCCAATATTGCGCACGTCCCAACATTTTGTTTGAGAGTAAGGTAGTTCTCTGAACAGTTATACAATGGGCTTCGAATGCATACTTACCATCAAAGCATACCGGGGTGCGTGGAGAATAAGTGAACTACAAAGTTAACATCCGTGTTCACAATGTCAGTCCACATATTTCTCAAAGATTACGACGGAGTGGACCGCTGAACTGGGTATATATAAAACATGGTTTCCTAGTTGCTATCGTCAGACAGACAACAGATCATAGCAGAGTGATTCTCCGCATACTATGGACGGGGCTCTAACAATTTTACTCAGCTTGATTCCGATAGAACAGTGAATTTCAAATTGACAAAAAGACCTTACGAAACAAGGTTCAAAAGCAGCAGTAATACAGTTTGTAAAAACAAACAGGACCCACTTAGTCATCCGTGTGGAAAGTTAGATGACAGTTTGCGATGATGAAAATGGTATGGTATGCGATTTTTCAGGACTTCACGGAGCCGAACTGGCAATAATGCAATTATTCATGGTTCTATGTCACCAGGCAGCATTCCTTTCTTCTTGTTGAAATTCATCAGATAAAACAGTTCAAGAAAGTGATAGGGTTCGTGTTACGAGCCAAAGACCTTACTCCCTAAAGCATGTACACTTTCAAAAATCCGGTCGGTAGGTTTACAATTCGTGATATCACCTCTCTCTGAATTGATGTCATATTAAAGTGCCCTGTGCTCTGTTTCTAATTATTTGTATGGACCAAATGGCAGGGTGTGTGATGTGAAAAGGGGAACAGCATTGGAGGTCCGTTACGTTGTAGGGAACTAAACAGACAGGTTTCTTAATCCGGTTTAGTCAGTGAACAAATCATTGATGCATGATCATGCTTGTCCAAATGGATATCTGGACGACATTTGTCCTGTCCATCGCCTCATTATTCTCTGATTACCGTTTTCCACTGAAATTCGCCGACGCAAATCTGTTTGTCGTTGTGAACTGTCGCGCAATTTTGAGATGTTACTGCGATGCTTCTGTACTCATCCTTTGTCCCAAAGCGGCAGTCCTATCCGTTTAATTTGAATCACTCTGTAGGCATGCAGGAATACTGGATATAAACTTGAAAGGTACTAAAAAACTTCCAGACGCAGAAATCTTATGTTGGGACATGTGAATAGGCTTACTGGAGACCTTGAACTGTAAAAGGAACTGTTCATAAATAGGTTCAAAGAAGTCGAGAGCCAGAATTGGCACCGTGTTTTTGCATGAGAAATGAATAAAGCCCAATGTCATCCATAGACAGACATCAAAGTTTCTTATAGCATGGAATTAAGTTTAATAGAATCTCTTCCGTTATGCTTCAAATAGGTGGAACCTACTCTTCCGGCTAATGTGATTGGTATTTATGTCACAGCTACGGTCAGCACGGTAATCTTTCATTTATGGAGTCCTCCTTTTTGCGTCTTTCCATCTAACCATTGAACATTACTCAAAAGTGAATATGGCTGGGCACTTGTATGTGATAATTCAGTCATGTCTAATGTAGGATCATGGACTCAGTAGTCAGCCTTATGGAACCATGACCAGAGTTCTTAACCCAACCGAGGCAAGGATTCGCCAGGATATGCACTACTGACAAGAGAGAAAATCCTTAGAAAAGCTTGAGTATGGTGCTTCTTTTCGGAAGAAGTCGACTGGGCAATCTTCGTGAATTCAACACCTGTGAATAATTGTACGTAATGTTCGATTTTTTGTTTAGAAGTACTTCATCGTTAATGAGTGCTCCTAGAATATTCTCGAGAAACAGAGCAACTTTTGTGTTCCCGTCGCTCCAGTCAAATTTGTTAAGGGAGTCTATTGTCTAAGAATGACAGTTTTGTGTACGACTCGCAGTCCTGCCATTGAAACTGTCACGTGGATGAAGCTGACTATGAATTGTGTAGGTGAACAATATATACCAATAGGAAAATTCCACGTACATACCAAGCCTGACTGATAATCCCACATACAACCTCTATTGTATGACGATTCGGTTTGAAGTGTTTCTGAGTTCCTTCGACAAAATCAATACACCACCTATTATAGCGTACTTTGCAGCCTGAAAATCTTCAATCCATAGAATAGGTTATTAACTTTCATTGCTGTCAGTGACTAATTTTACTAGACTGAAGAATTATACTCACAAGCATGGATCATTGAAAAAATATTCAGTCCCATCCTTTAGATAAAAGCTTCTTCTGCTAGCATGTGGAATGCAAAGTCATATGGAGGCTGAATACTGTCACTAAGCTGTCCAAGCCTAGACAACAGTACTTGCGGTAATCGGACTCGAACCCGTAACCGGTGATGGGTAAAAAGTGTCGTTGTTGTGCGATCGCCACCAGTTTAACTTCGCAGCCTAAGTCAATCTGATTTGATCTAATTCCAACGGAACCTATCTCCATTCAAGCGAGATCCACAGGTACAGGTATACGGATACACAACTAGCAAAGGAGTGCATTCGAAGACACGATGAACTCACCTCCCGACCGCTTTTCCCAAATACGACGTTCGACCTCTTTGACCAACTTTCTTTGACTGTTTTTCGGACTCGGTTCTAACTGTGCAGCAATCAGATTGGCTGTGCCTGCATTAAGAACTTGGCGGCTTTTGGAGCAAACCACTCACGATATGGAAGCAACTAGCTCAGTTTTCACCGACCATGGAATTGATTACCAAGGTATGTAAACCTTAGCACACCGCATTTCTTATTAGTAACCATGACCATGTGATTTACTAGTGCCCAAGCCAAGTCGTATCGCGAAGAGTGAGTGGGTTAGAGTGCTGTCAACAGATCAGAAGTGTATTTTTTGATTATCTGAAGGAAAATTCCGACTGCTATGTCTGATTGCTTGTTTTGTCTGGCTACACTGGCTGGGGTCATCAATATCGTTTTCCGTGCTGAATCACCCAATACACCACACGTGATAGCTTGAATGTGTTAACGTTTATAGGTCGCTAAGCCACTAAATGTTATCAGTCATGGTGCGACAAATGTGTATTCAGGTTACTTTAAATTGTTACTCCCACTCGGACCTTGTGGTTCTCAGTTGACACTTAATTACAGGAGCAGTATGCAAAATCCACATTACTAATGATTTCTGGCACCACTTGCTGGTAACTTGGACTTCATCTACCTAGTCCACTACAACATTCCACGGCAGTCCGTTTCAAGGTTCTCGTATTCATAATCCTAGCTGTGTTGCACCCGCATGTCGGCCAGAATGGTATTTGTTTAAACCCCATCAACAAACCCGCACCTTGTGAATTCCGTTCAAAATTGTGATCCAACCGTAAGAAGAATGGATAGTATACATAGGTTTGCTGCCAAATCACTGAACTCCAGTGTATTCGAGAGAAAACCGAGATGCATCAAGGGAATGAGGGCGAGGAATCAAGTGAGTCCCAGGAGGTCAAACTTGTAGTGGATTACACATTGCTGGTGTGACATTCGGGTCGGTGTTTCGCCTTTCCTATTTCCAATAAGTTGTTGGCACATTTTCAAAACTCACTAGGCGGTTATAGACTTTCTAGAAGATTAAGTGTGACTCTGTCGGTGGACATCAACGGGAAATATGCGAAAAAGCTCTGCTTACAACGTTTCTGTGTGATATTGTACAGCCACGTAAAACTCCATTTATGCCTTGGTTCACCAACTTTAACTTAGTGACCGCCCAAAGCTTCTACATTGGGACTGTTGTCACGTGATCAATGAGCCCCATGGTACTTAGTGGTGGAGGTAGGTCTGTTATTTCCAATTTCATATTGTTGTCAATGATTTATATGCAATGATAAGATATACTGCAAACAAGTCAATATACTGTATAGAAATCGGAATTATACTAATAATTCACTTCTATTTCGGCTTCCATTGCGTCACTGAAGGCCATTTTTAGTGACTGCCCTAGCCTTGATTTGGTCAATCACAACCATCCAAGTAAATCTGCGACATCAGCACGCGATCGCCAGTGTAGTACTTCACGAACTGGTCGTCTCCAAGATCTGTGATCTCAAATATGCCTGACAATGCGTACAACCATAAAAGTTTACATGCATACACAAGGCAGCCCACAAAAATTCAAAAGACTCAGTTACATTGTTCCGTTAAAAAACGCGCCAGATATATTCTCGTAGTCACAATCATTTGGCTTGCTTAGCCTAAGCCACCGAGATGACGCAACGGAGATTAACTGTATCCCATTGGATCAATCTGTTTTCTCAAGGGGACATCATAAACAGATCGTTTTTGTAGACTACAATGTATATGTACATAGACACATGGTTATACACAACGAGTTGTAGTTTGGTTCATTCTTTTGGACAACATCGATTGACAAAGTGTCATTGCAGAAAGTCATGGTGATACTGTAGGTTGACTCAGTGGTTGTACCTGGTAGGTTTCAGAATCTGGACAAAAAACTCATCAGAAAACTTTTTACAAACCCCTCGAAGTGACCGAGAGACTTTTTCGTACGGAAATGAGTATATGTATGGCTTGCAAACATAGTTCAATATGTTTTCAAACATACCGTCAAAGCAGACACATCGGTAGGTGCAAAGAGATCGAGATTCTGTAAAACTGATCCATTTGCATGCTGATCTACACTTGACGACAATCTCGTTTTCCCAGCGCGTCATTTTCGAAGACGATGTGTATGAAGTAGACTCTTTTCACTGTCAACGGATGCAGATTGTTTGTGAATTTCGGTTTTCGCTGTCGCTATTGCTTTCACGATAAATCTAAAAAGGCGACCATAATTGTTTCGACCTTTTAACCAACTCGCGCATGAAGTGATACATGACCCATCTTCATGATGGCATTTGTTCGGCCTCAACATACAAATGTTACTCTTGAGCTCGATTAATCTTCCATGCATTCAGTCACCTATGGAGGCTCAATCATTTCCGATTGAAGCTTGATGGATGTAGTAAATTTCCCAACTTTGCATGCATAAGTAGAGTGTAATTCAACGGAACCGAGTTATAGGTCACTCGTGGGAGGTATACTCCTAGGTGCTTGTGTGTCTCCGTCTATATCGGCTATGTGCTGCTTAATTTGGTACCAACTCAGTTGCGTTTGCACTATCGCGTTACTTGTTAGGCCGACGGTAGGTGACTGAGCACACGGACTAGCCATGATAATTACAGCAGCGTGAGCAACTTGCAATTCGTTTGAAGTGAATTAAACTTACAATACTAGTCTAAGCTATCAATGCAATTCACACTACCCAAACTGCCAAATTGAAGTAGCTACCTGTCAGTAATATATTACTAAGGGTTTCCGACTGTCGGTGGGTGACCATAATGGATTGATAAACAAGACATACCCAAACCCCCCTCGCGCAATGAATCCACAATCGTCTTCCTAAATGGTCTAATATGCGTAAGTGTTCCTCGTCAGCTAACTGACAGTTTACCTGAAAGCACACGATTTACATATGTAAAGAAGCATTTTCCCGAGACACCGCAGTCAAAAGCGTTAATGCACACGATTTTCAATCTGGCGAATCTCTCTGAATATTGTCAGATGCATGCTACAGAACAGGAGATTGTGCAGCAAAATATAGGGGCTAGATGTGGAATTGAACATACAGGACAGACATACGTCTGTGCTATTCGCCAATCAGTAATTACTATGGCCAACATGGTATGTTACCATTTATGTTCATTGTTGCGTCCGACCCCTGTCTTGCGCTTTATAATCCCCTATTCTGTAGTACGCACTTGGTACTGTGGACGGAAATTTTCTAGGCACACGTTCCAATCTAGCATGGGTTCCTCCACTTGTCTAACCCTAGAGGAAGACTTGGGAAAGAGTGAACATCCGTCCCGCCCACCATGCTGATTGGTTGTTTATGGGCAGGGAAGAAAATTTGACATGGCACGTCTTGTGTTGTGTTGCGTTGGGGACGACACTGCAAATAGGCGTGCGTTATTCTGTTGGTTACTGGAGATTTCGTCCGCACTTATTCGGGGATATATAACCAACAGCTGTCACAATAAAAAGCATTAGTATTAAATAAACGCTTCTGTTAAGATGACACTGAATTCTGTAGTTGTGCCAGATGGTGAAAGCTTTGGGGGCGAGAATCTACTGTGTGAGGTACATGTGGTGTAATCTGTAGTGATCTTACAAGCATCAAATGAGTCGGGCAACTAATAGCAATTAAACCGTAGAATTCTAACCTCTAATTTTGAACTTGTCGTTTTCCCACAGCTTACTCATACGGGTCAACTCGAAATGGATATCACGGATTCCATATCTTCGGAGGTCTAACACCGCTATTGTATGCTGAATTTGATTGTCAGTCCAAGGCAATTCATTACAGTGTTTGCCCACCACGTTTTGTGAACATCAACATTAAAAGTTGGGAACATCAGAGTTTTTCTTGCCTTTTATCTATATATCCCAAATAGTGTTTGTGTAAAACCCGTCACCTCCTAATACACATGTATACAAATAAACCCAATTGACTAAATATAGGCTTAGACGTGGGCAACCAAAGGGGGTCTACCTTTACCAATGAAACTAACCACAATTCAGGGAGTTCTAAATACGGGAGAATATAAAACTTACTTTGCGTCCGGCTGCCAAAATTGGTCCCGTCCGAGTTGTCGGTATTGTAAACTTCGATGTAGGCTACTGTGGTTTGGACAGGAGAATCGATCGGTGCAGGACGCCAAATGGGTGGTTGTGTTCTACGAACGGGTTGGACTTGGTACTTGAGACTGACCTAACAACAATCAGCACTCGCCACGGGTACGCGCATTCGTCTGTGTGTGGGTGCGGGTACGGATTCTGCGCGTAAGTGTGGATGTGACTGTGCACTTCCTGGTGTGTGCGCAGGCTGGCGTGCGTGCGCGCGCGCGTTGCCACACTGTTTGACCCGTGCCATGCCCTGACTCTCTGGGCGGCGGTAGTGATGATGCCAACCCACTGTGCTGCTCTGTCGGTCTCTAGGTTGGTCTGTCTTTGGTCGTGTCGTGTGCTGCTTGGTCGGTGCGTTTCACACAACCGTCACCGCAACTCTATCAGCACCACCAGTACGACTACGTCTGTAGAAAAACGGAATGGTGAATTGCAACCCGGGCCAGGTGACACGTCCGCACGCATGCACGCACGACCCACTCAATAGTGGATGTGATGGGTTTCAGGCCAAGCGGACGCTAGGAGGAAGGTTGTCTGTGTGCATAAACGGTACATATGAACGTATTGATATTTGTCGATCGGGCTACGTGCGCGTGCGGGTGCGTTCACCACCCTGCACGCTCATCAACTCTGAGCGCGTCTGTTTGATGCGTATGTGAGGTGCGTGTCTGCCTCACCAACTGTCTTTCTCTCTCTCGTTCCATTGTGATTGTGGCCTTATGGATTGTTGCCACCATAGGTGTGCTCCTACATCAATAGTACGCAAGCTACACTGTGGCCTACCGCCACCACCCGTCAGTAAGCCCCACCACCACCTCCGTCAATACAGACACACTGTCACAACAGTTTGGGTTGCCACGCCCGAAACTAGGCTCATTCGCGTACCCAGTCATGTCGTTCACGTACGCTCATCCATTCCATCTGTCACCCGGTCTGTACAACTTCGGGCTATCTTAAACGCCTATATACATTATTTGCTCGTGCTCCCACTGCTATCGGGAGTTGGCCTGGCAACATGACAAGTTTGAACAGGATGGTGCAAACAAACCGTCGCATTGCCATCTTATGCGCATGGGCAACACCACTCCTCACAGGCAGGTGAGCGATAAGGCTACACAGTTAAATAAACAGACGGAGGCTACAGAACGGGAAAATAAATCAGTGTCATCCGTCTGTGTACCAACTGCGTACGTGCACACGGAGCAGGATTGCTGCATGGTCCTGCCGCTCACTGGAAGTGTGGGTTAGATAGTGGCTACTACGTTCAGATCCGCAAACACTCACGTGCGCTCACACGGGCAGTGTGGTTTGGATTCTGGGATCATAACAACGGTCGTCTGGCCAGGTTGTTGCTTGAGGCGTTCGCTTCACAGATGAGCCTTCGTCCACAGGTGCTTCTCGTATATCAAACGCAGGCGGATTGAATTGCAAGGACTGACAGGACTGACTACCGCATCGTTGATAACAACTGATGTCAACCTCCACAGCGTTCGGTTTAGTCTTGTACACAAGTAGCGTGTACGGACGAGCCGTGCTTCATACATAAAAATGGAAGCCTGCGCTAGAATGGTGGGGCCCAACTAGACCGAATAACAATCGGAAGCAGTCATCCAACTGCCAAAGTAGACTTTCAATAATGTGCATCTAGGACGAAAACTAACACCGTCCTTCTACCAAATTTATCCCCACAACTTAATCGAGCATTTACGATTAGGGAGCTCACACATCCATATATCATTCGACGATTTAAAAAACTTGTCAAGTTGGCAGAGCCGCAAACTATTCATTCACAGATGACCTTCAGTAAAAATCATTCGTTGACTGGTTAACAGTGACCAAGTGAGTGTGCGGTCGACCCTTGCCCACTAACAGTTTAGAACGCCTACCATGAAAAGCAGTCGAGCTGTAACCCCGACAGGCATCGAACCATAGGCGCGGTATGATTTAGAAACAAACCGTATATTTCCAGCAATTTATGGAAATATAATAAACAGTTAACTCTATCTTGAGACTAAGAGGACGAAAGAAAAGGACATGAGGTGGGCTCCAGCTCACTCAGAGACACTCAACAGTGCGTCGAGTGAAGAGTCCGTAGAATATTCAAGTCCATTAAGCAGCACTCGAAAAAGTATAAATGAAAGTATTTTGCGGAATAGAATAACAATGGGGTCTTAAGGAAACGGTAAGGATTGGCTGTGTGCAACTGGTTGCACAACTGAAAAAAGTGGTGTTGACTTCTTGTCAGGACTCCCATAACATGCATATACAGAAGCATGCGTACAGAACAGGCAATTGAGAAAACACGGTTGCAGACTGGGATCGGCAGAGAGGGAACATGGTCGATCGTCTCCTCCACCAAAGGGTAGCGGTATGCAACTCACAGTCATATAATCGGAGGAAAATAGCGTGTGGACCATCCCACTGTGATATTGTTCACGACGCTACCGAGACCATGAGAATATACGCAAATGAACTGATGGGATGAATGACCGAATCAGAGGCGCAAGCATTCTGACACTCAGTAGAATGCCTTAACGCGGTGGGAAAATATGTTCAAAGCCCACAGTGATTGGACTGCGAACAAAATGAGACAAGAAATCGTGCAACGAAATCGGAAAAACGGACGAAGAATGGGAGGCGAAAAAAAACCACAACATAAAATGACAGCCACGCGCAAACCAGGCAACACAACATAAGACATGTGTGTGTGTGTGTGTGTGTGTGTGTGAAAGACTTACCTTCAGGTAAGTCTTTCACGTTGTAACATTGATTTTAGATGTTGGGAAGATTTGGCGTCGAACCGGACGGCATGGAGGAATACGGTTCGGGCGGGCGTCCGAGCGTTCAACGAGCAATTATTGCGTGGTCGCGAGCGGAAGCGTGCGGTACGCAAGGGAGCCATCGTTGCCATAGTTCGCGGTGACGTGACTATATGGCGTTGCGATGTGTGCGGCCGCGAATCCGCTGGCCGTTTGGGGTTAATAGACCACCAACCTACTCATAGTACACCGTCGGCGAAGAGACCACGTGTACGTTAGACGCCGGTCAGGTAGGTCATATCAATGTATCCATTCTACTCCTGTTCGTTGACAACTCATCCGCTTTCCTTTTCAGAAAATTGAGCATCTGTGGTCTTCTATCCATTCTTTTCTTCGTCTTTGTCGGTTTATCGTATGATGAATTGTCTGTCTGGCTTTTCATAGTCCAATGAGAACTTTGCTTTTAATCCTGATCTTCTCTGGGATGCACTAACCTGCACCCCTATACTGCAACGCTTCTTGTATTACACTTCAAAAATCTTTCTTCTCAGTGTAGATCTCGTCATTGCAGCCTCTCTCTGTTTAGTTTCCGAGA
>QNGE01000389.1:227347-260802 GCA_008508345.1 Paragonimus westermani
CACACCTCCCGGTCTTATTCCTTCGGGTTTACACTGGATATGTGGTGTGTTGGTGGAACTGCAATTGGTGTAGCGCAAGCCAGTTGCAGTGATATATAAGCGCAGGCGTCCTTCGGCTTCGGTCACTGTGACAGGCTAATCCGAATCGGATGTCACCAACTGTGTTTTGGCCGCCCGGCAACCGCACCCGCTTAGAAAGCCTGTTTCTTATGCAAGCCCTTTGGTTTGAACCTCGGGTTTCGTGTTCGTGTCGACACAGCGTACGTGAACGGTATCACCTGATTCTTCTAGCTCTGTCTCCAGCTGTTGTGGCATACGTCAAACTGCTCCTCGGATGGCAATCACTCCATTCCCTGGAACAGTTCCCATCTGACCTATCCAATCGTTTGGACGATGACGACAAAGGTGGAAGCCTATGCCGACCCGACTGGTTCGATCGTGCACCCAGGGCCAGAGGACCGGTCAGTTGGATGTGTTGCCCATCTGAGTTAGTCATCGTATGAACACCTCCACAGTTTCAGTGCTCACCGTCTACGTGTTGGCCTGCATCTTCGTCAACTTAATAAACAGTTCCTTGTTTACTCTGTGTTCCCGGCGGATCTGTATCCTCCCATACCGTAAGAGTCGACTTATCTCTATGTCTGTCAGCCTACCCATGTGCATATTAACTGTGCTATCCTGTCCGTTGTTTAAACCCGGAGAACCTTCTTGGGACACCTTAGATTGATATCGTCATACAAGAAGTTTGTGTCCAGACATCTTAACTCAAGAAAGTTATTACGTAAAACAAATCCGTTATGTTTATTGTGACTACTTAATTGATTGTATAGACTGAGGGCTGCGACGTTGTATATTAGGAAGTTGTTTTCATCTTAGGCTGTTTTGCTGTTGCACATTTAATTCTCAACGATGGTTGATGTTCGGATGAGTGATTGTTTTGGGGCAATTTCTACATGAGAATGTCGCGGTCGCCAGCCAAAACCGATGTTGATGCTTGCTGACACCTAATGAATCAGCGGTTTGGGTTACTCTGTAACGATGCAGTCGTAGTGTGTCAGTTGGGTGCTGATGAGGACTTGATATATGTGGCATTATTATACCTCCTTCCACATCTCTAGGCTTTTATAGTGTGAAAACCCTGGAAGATTCAAAATGTAAGGTGTACGAAGGCGATAAGGAAAAACCGTCTCCCGTACGCTAGAGGATGAGAGTTTGAGGGACTTCTGCTGAATAGTTTTCTAATGAGTTCTTCGGAGGTTCAAGTGCTCGAAAATGTTCTTAGTTGGGACAAACATTTGAGGGGCGAAGAATCTGACAGAAATACGAAACTCACCCGATTCGTTGATTATCATAAGGTTTTGGGATTTTTTGATACTTCTCCAAAGGGACGACTTTTTATGTGATAGCGAATTAAGGGTAAGTTCCACTGAGTACACAGATCGAGTGTTGAGACTAGACGTAAAAATATATAAACTGCTTAGCAAGAAAATCCCTATGAGGTGAACGCGAATTGGTAGAAATCGATAAAAGGAGACATTAAAACGCCTATGACTAGTACATGATGTCTAAACAGACCAGTACCCGCAAGTTCTTGTACGATTGAATGCCAATTAAGTAGAGATGAAGAAGATAACGTAGATTCGGTACCGGTGGTGTTAGCAGGCGATGCCGCTGGCCTGGAGATGTCCGTGGTTCGTACAAACGAGGTGGATAATTCGTTGCAAATATCCACACACCATCTCATATGAACTGGAAAAGCGTTTAACGTAGTGTTGTAAAAACATGTGAGCGGTGAAGATCGAAGTTGACTGTACGCTAATGAGAAAAGAAGAGCGACCGCGAAATGGGGATACTGATGCCACTCGTGTTTCTTTCGCGTTACCGGCCTTAAATAGTGCCTATGACGTCGCACTGTCAGATGCTCGCTGAGATGTGCCATGGCGGAAACTACCGTCATATAGCTGATTAGGTCATAAATGTTTAGGGTGCCGTGAAGGAGAGTAGATGAGAAGCACCTTGGTATGTCCGAAAAAGTGTTCAAGCCAGAAGCTTAAAATAAGCGTTGACCTCGTGTTGTTGTTGCCCTCATGTGGGAGCAACCTATCGATGAGTGACGCGGTGGCGAGCAGTAGTAAATTGAGCCACATGATCGTTGATCACCACAGAATAAACTGGTCTTTCCGGCCATCACGATGGCGCAAGGTGAGTTATCTAAATGCTGAATTGCTAAAAAGTCGACACAGGTTTAACATGCGTGAGGTTGATAAGTTTTGAACGTTCGTCTGTGGGTTAGTTCTCATGAATGAGGCCAGACAGAGGAAATAACGGACTGTTGAGAATGACAAAGCCGGATTGTTTGAGTAGGTCTCCACAACATAAGTTGCGTCCATTCTCGCCCAACCATACGAACCCTTTGGAGTGGGGTGGAATAATATAGACTTGAGTTGCAGGTGTCATAAGCTTGTACCTGAGCTAAGTGCTGCTTGTGACGCAGTGGACAACAGAATAGGTCAATGAGAATCAACCTGGTGCTTTCAACGAGGAAGACCCTGTACGACGAACAAACGGGAACCAATCGTCCACATTCTTTACTCACCCTGTTGTTCAGGATGTTCACAGATCGTTGTAAATAGAAGACAGCATATACAGGAACAGGAAAAGTGAATTTGGAAACCTAAGTCAACTTTCATCTATAAGATCCGAAGTCACATGAGCACAGATCTCACCTTGAGATGCTAACCATGCTGGAAAACCTGAGAAAGTACGCTACTGACACGAAACCCGTGGACTAAAAGTATGTAATGAAAAACTGGGCAGGTGGTTACCTCATATGACGGAAGTAAATAAGTATTCAAGCTGTACAAATGGAATTATCCTCATAAATAATTAAGGTTCATATCTGTGTGTTGATAGTCACCTTCAACAGACAGCTGAGCATATCATGTCAAGGTCGGAACTTTGATCTGGCTGAGAGGAGTGTGAGCGCCATGCATATTGGATATTACGGATAGATTAGTAATCTTTGAAGCCAAATGTAACGACTTTTGATTAATCAACTTTTGGCTAATCACGCCATCATACCCAGAGTATTCACGGGGAGCCACAATTGTAGGCGTCTGTCTTCGGTAATTCCCTTCGGCAAATATAAATGCCAGAAATGTATTTGATCTCTATGTAGACCTAAAGGAGGGGCACACATGATTCGACTAGTCATGAAAACTAGATAGATGATGTTTTAACTGAGTACATATATGTTTGCTTCTGTGTTAGAGTGTGTCGTCTTCAAATGAGACAGTTTTCCGTAAGTGATAACCACAAAGGAGTGGAAAGAAGGTACGTTTCAATATCCTAACATTTCGTTTGCTCCCATCAGTGGGAAACGCAAAACGTGCAGATTATTCACATTAGACAAATAGTGGCAAACAATGTTTATACATCACTATAAACACGCCAAGCATTACGAAGTCAGGATCGCAACAAACCGATAGAATGCTTCATCCACTTTTGTGAACACAGTGCCAGCTGATTAGTTTATACGAAAAGTGTCTCAGAAAAAGCCAGAAAAAGTTTACAGTGCGCATCCGTATTCTGAATGAGTGTTGGGGAATCCACTTGTCCCCGTTTAAAACCGCCTTCTTGCTCGAGAAAACAATTTTATCCAATCAGAATAAGCAGAAACGTCGTGAACAGTCGAGAGATAACCTTCCCTATTTTTTTACCTGTTCTCCGTTAATTCCGCTACGCTCATTGGTGACTTAGTGACCTTAGCCAGTAGTTTTGGTAACTGTCCTTCGATTTCCTGATTTGAGAATGCTTGTAGCTCTCTATGCATCATACAAATATTCTGTAATTTCTTCCTCGATGTACAGGTTATGGGAGCCGAATGAGGTCACTTTTTGTACTCGTCTTTTGGTTTGTCTTGAGGGTAATTAACGGAACAGTCGCGTTATTCTCGGGACCATGATTTTCTGTTTTGTTTATCACGAGGAGCAGAATCCGGTTTCTGTCAAGCGCATTACTATACTGTAGACGAACCAACGTATTCTGTCGAGGGTTTACAACAGTTGGCCGTCTGGTCCAACTTTGTGGCCTGTTGTAATGATGTGTTTAGTATTCGTTGACGTGGGATTTCGAGCACATGATACGTGTTAATCAGGCCAGCGGATGAATAGGATACAAACGGTTTAAGTATGGTTGGCCGTGGGCAGTTTAGGGGCTGTACGAATTTGTTTTGACCACAGAGCTGGGGGTTGTGGATTCTGACATAAAATGATTCTGACTATGACAATCTAGCCCTGACAATACGAAGTGAAGGCGAGACATTGTTAATGGTACTGAATGCCTTAGCAACCGTGGCCAGATGACCCGTGTCGCCCAAGCATGACCTAATATCATTCAAGATGGGGTTCTTCGCACAATTACAAAGCCGGTTTGGAAAGTGCTCAAGGATCCCGCCTGACAAACCGCTTTTTTGGACGTAGCCGGCTTGCCAGCAACAGGTGAGAAAAAGAATACAAGATGAAATAAAAACGTAGCAATGTATGTTTAAAGCACGATATACCGATCGGCTCTCACTTGAACTGGTGGCCGGTGCGACACAGTAGCTATTGGTTAGTGCATTTGGCAACCTGCGACTGACCACTGCACACGCAGTGTATCCTCCAACTGCTAAGTCGATGAAAATAGGCTTCGTCTTTACTGTTTCTATCACAAGATGAATATTTCTAATCCCATCTTCTCATATATATATATATCGCCTGAGGTGCTGGGCGTGCGTAGCACACCCATTAACCGGCGAATCAAGTTCCGTTTCTGTTTCAATGAAAAAATTCATCGGTATCTTTTTCTATTAAATAGATAGTTGTCTGCATCCGTCCAGTTTACGGTGCACTTCATAAAAAATTAACATATCTTCCATCCTCCCTTCAGAATAACCTGTATATTTCTTCGTACATCATGACATTCTCCAAGATGCCCCTGTGCATCAAAGATAAAATGATCATTCAGATTATGTCATCTACATAGAGTCACTCGAGCATAAATTCAGGGATTACGTTTCGTATCTTATTAAGCCCCGATATGACTATAAGTAGGTTTGCGAACGTATGAACAAGTAGTGAGTCCGTAGCTGTTATCATTTTGCTGATATATATATATATATATATATATATATATATTACTGCACTGGAAATTGAACCGGAACATTGTACGTGTTGAACAGTTGAGTAGTGGGTTTTTTAATTTATATAACCGGAACAGTGCACACACGTGAAAGCACCTTTTGTACTCCCATAAAAAATTCAGTTAGCCCCTTTCTAAAAAACTACTAGACTAGAGGTTTACTGGTTATAAAACTATTCAGGCCAGGAACGTGAGTTACACTCCGAACACACCTTCATGAGACACGTCATTCGCTACAGTTAAGGCACAACTGAAATGTCATATGGACACACCCATCCACGCCCGCTGGCGAGTAATGTTTGCGAAATACCATAAGAATGTGAAGATTGTGATCAATTGTGAGTGAATTTCAATGTGCGATAACCAAAAGCCCTTACTTCTTGGCGTTACTAAAAGGGGTTGGGTTTGTTCTATCTGAGTCACATCTCTCTACTGCCCAAGTGTGTTCCGGCTACGCCGATCCATTTGCGTTTGCTGACTCGACTCGATGAGAAGGTTGGCTGCAGCAACCATCGCGCAGTGTTGGGATTTTTCTGTGGTGTAGTTGTTTAACAACGTTATTTGTGTAGCGAGGACAAGTGACCGAAATGTATTACTCGCACCACTACTATTCAATAGTGGGGCAAGCGCATGGATTTTGCCAGAGTGCAGCATGGCATGAAATGGTTCTCGGTACATACAAGAACTGGGCATTGGCGTCTGTGGTAACCGTGACTTTCTGTGACCAGTATCGGACGCAGATGAGTGTATTTGTTTGATGTCATATTGAAATGCATAACCGGTGTGTCGGTTTCCTGAATGAATCACCCTCGCGTCATTTGTGTTATTAGATCACAACAGTAGTACCATCCATTAAGTTTGAACCACTCCGGAAGTATGCAGCAGTATCAGGGAGGCCATCTCCGTCATCTTACACCGGCATCGTTTAACGTGGAAATGATATTGGAAAATGTCAATACGTAAAAGGCATATAAATTGTGCATGTTTGCGTGTCCTAACCTCGATGATAAGTTACCATGGTGGTCAGGATTATAAGCTGCTTTGGCCCAGAGGGCTTTCCTGACTAGAGACTTGCACCCCACAATTTCAGCCATGTTAAACAGACTAAAGTGGAGCGGCCAGACAAAAAGAAGTTACATCCACGGACTTGCACGTCGCACTAGTGACTGCGTAACAGCGCACAGGCAAGGAGGATAGTTGTGGCTGCAGCGCCACTGTCCTTCCGTATACAAGAACGAGGTTAGAACAGTTACCCCAATATAGAGAGCACATCGATCGTTCAACCGTTGGCCGTGACCGACAGCGTATTACAAAATACGGTCGAAAAACCTATACTACCTCCAAGCAGCTTGATGTAGCGTGCGACATATCCACTGCACACAGTGGTAATCAGAATGGCTCATTAATGTCATATCTCTTGTGACACCTGAGTAAGGTTAACCCCTTGCTTCCAAGTAGACTTCCAAGTAAAAGGATCCCGGTAGAGTCTGTCAGCAAACCCTATATCGAGTTACTTCACGGGTCAGCGTGTTGAGCTACAGTCACCGGAGAGGATCCTGTGATGCTCGATATTAGGGACTTCGAGTAGCCCCAGAAATCGTACTTTAACTGAAACCTCCTACGCAAGTAATAAGGGGAAGACCTGGTACTGGTAAAAATAAGCAGTTGTTATTCATGAGATTAGAAAACGAATTTATGGGTGTATTAAAGAAATCACAGTATGTTATTGGCTGATCGTATTACCACATGCAAATTCGCAAACTGTATGTCAACTGGTGCAATACGGAACAAACAAATTGGCGAATACTGGAAGGCACAACACTGAGACCGTTCGTCCAATCCTGATGTTGCATCTTTAACGCGACATTTGGATTGGCCACTTGTCAGATCTTCTGTTGTGTTGGCGTTTGGATAAGCGGTGAATCGGGTAGATTTTCACCACAGGTCCACAAAGAAAACCCTATTTCCTTCTGTCTCGCGGGTCAGGCTGTTGCGTCAGAGACTTCAGCTCAGGAGCCCATGTCTTCTTGGAACACGACCGTGGATGCATGACGCCACCAGTCGGGATTTGGAATGTGCATACCATGCTGGATCGGTGCAGCATCGGACGCCACACCGCGCTGGTCACGACGGGACTAAGCCCGAACGACATCACTATCATAGGCTTGAGTAAAATAAAGCTTACAGCTTTCGTAGGTTCTGTAGTGGAGGCTGGTCGCTGGTTGCGCTTTCTGCTAAATATGTTATCTAGTAGACGGTGCCCAGCAGCACGGCGTCTGTTCCCCAGTCGCTGACCACATCAACTTTCAGATGATAGGCCAACGTAACGGCGGCAACCTTCAAATCATGTCTTTGTACCTGCGACCCGATCGAAGTAAAGCTGCTACATTTCTTAACGTTTATGGCCCAACTATGTGCCACGCTGATAGTACCCAGTACCGATTGTCTACCACAATCCGCTTGATACCCGTGAGTGACCGGCTGTTTGCCCTTGATGACTTCAACATGCTAGTTTGGTGTGACTCAAAAACCTGTCCGGAAGTCCTCGAACCTCACGGCATCAGAGAAATCAATGATGACGGTGTTGGTCTGATCCATCTGTGTGCTACCCACGAGTTGGTTATCATAAACACTCGATTCCATCCGGATGCAAACGATACCACGACGTGGTCACAACCGACGAAGCGGTCATCACTGTCTGTTTGAGTACAGGACCGTGCGACAGTCCGACATTCGCGGAATGCGTATCACACGAGTGATATGTGCGTTTGGATGTAGAACGGATCATAGGTGGTCATGACCAAGGAGTCCATTTTGTATGCAGGCCAGTTCATTGTAGGTCATTTTGGTGGTGGCAGGGGCTGAATGTTAAACAGTTGGGGAGGCTGGAGACGAGGACGGTATTCTGGTGTGTGATTGTCGTTTGTCTGGAGCACACTCCCCACCCACCCAATACGCTTCACAGTATGTGACAGCGCCTCAAGGAACAGCTCAGGAGAGCAGTGATCGAAACAACTGGTGTCCAGCGCCAGAAACGCCCAGATTAGTGTGACGACAACAGTGCAGTTATCTGGAGTTTGATAAGAGAGAGGAATGAGGTGATTGTTGTTCACACGATGGATGTAAGTAGTGAAAACGAAAGAATCACGTTCCGGGGTATCTGACGTGAACTATTTGATCGGCTTCGCAGAAACAAGGATAATTGATGGGAAAGCGAGGTGGATTGACGCAGAGTTATGCTGATTGTCGACAACGCGAGGAGTTCTATGGTTGGCTTAAGAGGTTTTTGGTCCATCCGTCAAGTCTGCTGAAACGGCGATTGACGTGGACTCTGGCCTTTCGTGTACACATCCACGGAAGTTGATGAAAGTATGGTGCAAGCAATTTGGTATGCTACTAAACCGGCGGGCTACCATTAACTGGGTGATGACGAATAGCCTGCCACAACGAGATGTCAAAGCGTCACTTTCTGCTGCACCCCAATCTAACATAGTTGCAGAGAGCTATTGTACAACCCACGAACTGGAAGGATTGTATGCTAGGGTGGGTTGCCAGGAGAACTTCCGAAGTTGGGCGATCCACGTTTGGAACGTGGTTCGCCCCAGTTGGTTCACCACATCTGAGAGCAGAAGTTCAAGACTGATGTGGTCGTGTCTCTGTCTACAGATAAGGAGAGCAAGTGCAACAGTTACAGTTAACTGAGCACCTGTCCGCTGAACTATGCTGGAATGGATTTTGGCAAGAATCTTGCCGGACCGACTCAATGCGGACGTTCTGGAACATTGTGGATTTTGTGTGGGTCGCAGTGTGATCAACGTAGACTTCGTTCGACAGATCGAGGAGATGTCTCGTGAACCTGACCGGCTGCTGTACGCCCTGTTTGTGGATTTGACCAAGGTCTTTTTGATTCCATGAGCTATGATGCAGTGTGGACTGTGTTCGGTAAGTTTGGATGTCCAGGTGAGTTCGTCAATTTTGTTAGACTGTTGTATATGGGCACGAGGTCGAAAGTATAACCTTGTGGACTGACCCCAGGTGAATTCGACATTGTCAGTGTCGTGAAGCAGTGCTGTATCTTAGTCACAACTGTGTTCAGTTTATAGTTGACTGCGGTACAAACAGCTGTCCTTCAAAACACTGAGGGACGCTGTTCCAGTCGGATATCACACGAATGCCCACTTGAAGATTCTCTGTTTGTGCACAGGTTGTCGTTCGAAGATGACAATGCGCTATTTGTATACAGAAGAAAGGGAATTCAACGACTGGTCACGGCTTTTGCGACCGCAGCATTCAAGTTTTGTTTGCGTATGAACACAGATTAGACATTTTCTTTCGTTCTCCGTTCTCTCGGAAGAGGTGCTGTTTCCACTCCGGGAATCAGAACCACGAGGAATATTGTGAATGTATGCGCAGATTTCTGGTAGTTGGGTTGCAATCTGAGTAGATGTCTGTTTATGGACTGTGAGTTATGAGTTCGTGTGATGAAGGGTAGTGCTGATTTCGGACTGTTTGAAGGACGTAGCAGGAAGAGTTGTGGTGTGAAAATGAAATTGAAGCTGTTTGTGTCCTGCTCAACTGTGCTACCTACGTTGTTGTGTAGCAGTTAAACTTGGACGTTGTATCAGCGAGATATATGGTACCTTAGTGGCTTTAGTCTGCAAATGTCTAAGACGTGTTTAGGGTATTCGGTGTTGAAGCACTGTATGGAATACTGAGGTAATTCGTTGAGACCACGCGGGCGGGAGTGAAGTCAAGCTGATACTCAATCAGAATCGTTGAGTAGAACATGCATGTAAAGTGTTCGATGGATGAATTCCGAAACATCTGCTATGCGGGTGACTGGAATTAGTTGAACGAATTGCTGGTGGTCAGAAGCTGCCGTACCAATATGTCATATGAGTAATTCTTTCGCGACGTAACATCGATTTTGGTCTTTGAGTAGAGTTAGCTTTGAGTCGAGCCGTCTGGTGAAGTATGCTCCAGACGAGCGTTCGATGAATGTCAGTTGCGTGGCCCTGGTCTGAAGCGTATGGTGTGTAAAGTGACTATAGTTCCCATAAGTTTTGGTGACACGGTTAGGTGGTTCTGCAATGATTGTGGTCGCGAACGTGCTGGTCGTCTGCGACTGTTTGGTTACCAAAATTCTCGGAACATATGGCGAACAAAGGAACGAGGAGCGTGTTAATGGAATTTAAGTTTTGTTTGTTGTATGCAGTTTTTTCGAACCAATAAACGGCAGTTTAAGATTGTTATTTCATCCGTTATCTTTTTGAGATTCTGGTTCATGAAGGTCTGCTAATTATTGCTTCCAGATTTGTTGGTGCACTACATGACGAAGGTTTTTTATTTTCCGGGCCAACTTCACATTTCCGTCTACCCTCTCTATTTTATCTGCAGTGCAGTAATATATATTATTGTACTGAACTACTTCTCACCTTATGTCTTCTTTGGTTTTCCTTCTATTTCTGTTGTTAACATTGTAGCCTCTGGATCTTTGACTGCAAAGAGATACAGGTTTCACTTTCGTACTATACTACCATCTGGATAACTAGCTAGATGTCACTTACACCTCTTGGTCTTAGTCCTTCGGGTTTACACGGAATACGTGATATGTGAGTGGAAGCACAGGTGTTATAGCGTAAGCCGCTTTTAGTAACTGTTATGTGCAACTACAGTCACTGGGTCAAGCTAATTGGAAGCGGATGCAGCCAATCGTAGCTGAATTCGAGTTACCAAACCCGCACCGATGTGTGTTTTGAAACGCTGGTAACCTTCGAGGACTGCAGATAATCTTGTTTGCTAATGACTGCACTATCGGGTATGGTTTACCAAGTTGATTAACAGCATAATTAGAGCTTCTATGTACATCTTCTGTCCAGGCAACAGAACATAGTGTATGACGATTTCATTCACTTTGTTACTGCATTAATAAACAAAACAAGAGAACCTGTTCATCTGTTTGTAGCTTGACCACACTACTTTCACTATTACTTCTCAACATCCTTTGTGGGATCTACGTTAGTCCATCAAAGGTTTCAACTCCTAGTTTGGGATATTACACAACCCTGAAAAGTGGCTTCAACTATTCTTTACGCTCATTTGACATCACTGAGACGGTTTTGTTTTCAGGATGGTTGTTATTGGTGATAATCAGCTGCTTTTATTTGACGTAAACTTGATACATTTGTTTCCAGTCTTCACTGGTCTTGTTTCAACCTTACCTCAGGTTCTGATAGATTTGGAAACGCTGATGAAAGTCATTACATGTTAGTAACATTTTGAGGTCTATATATATAATATTTACTCATGCGTCTGTTCTTTTGAACTAATAATATCAAGCATACTACACCCGATATTTCGTCATTCTTAACCGCGTTCCCAGACTAATTCTTTTAAGAATTAGTAGAACATCCTGACGCTTCGAATTAAAGAAGCACACAAACATATTCGAACTGCGGATATTTTGGGATCTCAGCCACCACGTGGGAGGAATAACGAACAGCGGTACTATGTTTATGAAGTGCAGTATATAGTTTCATATTTTGCCTTATTTCTATGTATTTTTATGTTGTCTTTGTAGTAATGAACACCGCTTGTTTGAATTGATTACAGTTAAAAACACACATCACATGTATGTCACATCTCATTGGCACTTGCTCAGCCTGGGGTGGAATTCCTTACAATGAGCTATTCGGTGGCTGTATTTTGAGCTGACTGTTTGTGTTTTTCGGTTAACCCTCTACATGTTCCACCTCATTCACTTCACTTTAAGTCATAAAACTCTTGCTCAAGAAACTCTGGGCTCACTAATAGTCATGCCTGCTATCGTTTGTAAAGACATCTTGTTCTCTCTTGTCTCTGTGCAACGACACTCTTTTTTCAGTCACAATCCTTCCTATCACTTGTCGGCTACACAATGGGTTCAAAAATATGCACTATCCAGCAATCCAAGAAGTTGTTCTTTGCTTATTGACACTTAAGTGTTAAAACTGAGGAAGTACAGCAACTCATTATGAGCCGAACCATATCATCTGTAAGATCGAACGCTTGAGTTTATATGACGGGAACATAAAAAACGAATCAGTATTTTCGATCAGCAGCTTGTTTACCGATTGGTTCCGTCTACGTGTTTCTCGTTGGCTGGTTCTTGTCAGTTATGAGTTTCAGTTTCACTGTTGTTATTCGGCTGGCCAGTTTTCTAATCGGTATTTCGCTCGTAGACTGTCTGGTACCAAATCATCAATATAACCCGTTTTTAAAATCACGACAGGTGATTAGCTATTATGCGCTAACGAACTAAGCCTATCTTGCTCGACTGCGTTGAAATCATTTGTCGGTATGACTATCAAACCAAGGTGAATTGACTCCGAACCATCTGTGATTATATACAAATCTTGAACAGGAACAAGATATGGGTTCTATTAAGTAGTCAGAAGCATATTTTAAATTATCCTTTGAGTGAAGCATGATCAGCACATCCAGCAATGCCAAGCAGTGTGCTTTAAGCATCGAGTTGATTCTTTGCAATCAAACAACGTTGCATAGTATGATCATTTTGGTGTTGTGGTGAAAACGGTGAAAATCGAAATGACTCTCCGACAGAAAATGTGGATCAACCAAATATTGAGATAGTCTACCGAGAAACTGGCAAACTTAAGATGCTGTTGTGGCAAACTATGGGTAAAAAGTGGAAACAAGCCTACTTTATAACTGAAATCCAAACCGCGGTGGGGATAAAATTAGTGGGTTAGGAAAAACCCAGGAGATATGGAAAACCGTAAGAAGAGTGAGGGGTGGTCGCAGTTTTTTCCTCGAGTGTACGCTAGATACTTGGTGTGTGTGTGTGCAGAATCACAAATGGTTCAGCGCAAGCTAATTTATATGTAGGTGTCTTTTGGTTTCGGCCACTGGGGCAGGTTAATTCGAAATGAACGCCACCAGCCCTTTGAGTATGTGGAGAGGCAGGTGGTGTGGAGCATGTGAATTATGGTGACGTTTGCGCAGGGGATTTGAACAATGCGACAGGTCAATCCAGAAAAGGATATCACCAAACGTGCTGTCTAAAATTGGCCGGAAACACATGACCGAATTTCTTATGATTACCAGTCAGCAGGTGTGCACACCCGGTGAACATTGATGTATACAGACTTCGGGTACGACGCGTCCAAAATGCTCCCCCGTTAATAGGGAATATTTTATAGTTTTTTTTTCATTGCTATTAAAAGATGTTATTCCTGTTCTGTGCAAACTTTCAGTTGTGGTAAAATGACTCATTCGTTTAACTCACACTGTTGTGAACCGAACACAGAAGTTGTTTATCTGGGGAAAACAGTACACGACTTATGCGTCTCAACCTGACTACGAACAAAAACACTCATTGGCACACACCACTGATCTGAGAATGTTCCGGTCGCTTTGGACACCAAGTCTCTGTTCCCTCATGTGGCGAAAGCCATTCCACGTGATGCTGCCCTCCAATGATCCTTCCCGTATTTCTCCCGTATTTGTCCCACGGCCATTTCAATCCATATTATCGTCTCGCTATTGAATAGTGGTGGTGTAAGTAGTATAGTCCGACCGTCTATCTTCACAACAATACGACAAAGCCAACCCACGTAGGTCACGTGTGTGTACGGCTTACGAGCAAAATAGAGCACGGACTCACTAGCTACTGAAACTGTATGGAAAATATAAGAAAGGAAACAGGTGAAAAGAACGCTGTCCTAGATGACCTACAGTTAAATAGAAGCCAAAAGAGCCAAAGGTTAAACAACAGACAGTGGTATGCTTTTGTTCTGGGGGGATATTACGAGAACCTGTAAACAAACGTTAATTAGTGACAGGTCAGAAAAGTGACAATGTTAAAGAATTTTTAACGACAAAATCAGAAGAGCTATTTGATTATTGTGCCATGGAGGAAGTTGCTTTCTCTTTTAGCTTTCAGAGAAGATTGTGAAGAATGATAGATAATGTTTAATTGCAATGTACACTCAATCACAAAATCTCCCGTATGCTGACACAGCAGTACCTTGTCAGCTAGCCCTTCAGGGTAGAACTGAGTATACCTTTTCCAGTTTAAAACGTCTTAACATCAGTGTAAGTTGTCCCAAAGGGGTTAGCTGGGTTTCAGCGTCGAACAGGGTTGCATGGTCATTGTGTACATGGGTTAGTTAGAAAACACAGAGACTGGGTTTTTCCTACAGACTAAGAGGGGTCGGTCCCACCAGTTGCAGAATGAGCTAAGTTAGCTCGTTTGGATCCACTTGCGTAGAACAGCCTAAGTGTATATCGAGACATCTTGAAATGGGGAAGGTACAAATGCTGTGTCCGCAAAAGACGCTTGGCCTGCGAGTTCTTTTATTGCGCAAACTTCCGTACAGGTCATGTCAAAAACTAAACCACAAACGCGTGCACTCATTTGCATGGCACACAAGCACTCACATACATTGGGTGGCAGTACGTTGTCATTCTCCTTGGTGAAAGTTCTCACTCAGCACGTACACAGTGTTCCGATAGTCTCTTCTTGTCCGTCGTGTTCGGGGCTTGTCCTTTTGTTCCTGAATGTCGCCTGTGGGTAATATGCTACTTGTGAGTAGTATGCTGCTCACAACGAAACTGCCGGTTATACAACACAAAGACCCAACGGTATGAGGCCTCTCCTAGGGATTCGTAGTTCCAGTACTTAGGTCCGCCTGCTGTCAGTCGCGCAGATAATCAGTTGAGAACTTTGACCCAAAACTAGTTGCCTGGTGGAGCCGTTGGTTATTATGAGAGGTCGATACACCATCATGTTGATGACGATAGGGTTACAAAACTGTGATCTACGTAGTTTTTCCAATCCCAACATACCCTGTAGTTCACAATCACCCGAAGCGCAAAGCGAAGCTGAAAGCGAGACACTCCCTAGTAAAGCCAAGGTTCCTGTGAGATTTCCATGATTGTTTGGGTAGTCACGTGAACGGGATGGATCAGTACAGTAGTGTGTGAACCTGACCAGAATGTCACGGTTCGTTAAGAATATTGACATCATGTATTGTACTCTATTTGATGACTTTACAACCCTAATCAAACCCGAAACAAGCCTTTCGAATGCCCTGCACAGTTAACAAATGGATAATCTTCTTTCGGTTTGCCGTTAGAAAATAACGAATGGAAACCTCATTCTTTCACTCAGTAGGACCAATTCATCAGCAGCAGCTTGCCTTGATGATCCAACTTTCTTGATTTGTAGTTGTGTTCATCGACCCCCTTCGTTAGCTTTGTAATCTTTATCACGTTTTTCATTACGTAGCCAGGCAGACTATAATACGTATCTGATAGAACGCAAGGAAGCATACCGGAAGGACGCAGAATACGAAAACCAGTTCGAGAAAATCTTCTATACATGTACAGTGCTACCATAGTAGTATGATTTAACTTAGTTGGTGATCAGTCAGCGCTCTAATCGCCTGTGCGTTGGTGAGGATAGAAGTTGCGGGCCAAAAGCAACCATCTGCTCTCCTATGGTCCAATGTTTACATAATTTTGCTGAAATCGGGTGACGCCACTCCTAAAGAATGGATCCGAAAGCATTATTGAATCTTCTCCACTATTTTCGCCTTCATATCTTGTTGGAAAAATCGTAGTAATGAGTTCACTGTTTCCGACATTTTATTTCTACAGAATTCGGTTCTGTTAACTTTACAACTGAAACTCAATAAGATATTTTCCCTCACATTTCACATCAGGTTTAGTAAGCGCACTTCTGATGCACTTTGGAATAGAATTCATAGTAAGACCATACTTACTGTCTCTCTCGCTCATATATATATATATATATATATATATATATATATATATANTTGGTATTTCGAAAAAAATGGATGGATTACACCGAGGTCGTAATAAAAATCTTTCGGTTTATAGTTTAGTTTTGATCCAGCTGCTAACGGAAACTGAGTTGCAACAGGATCTGTCACTTTTACGAGAACGAGAAACTGTTGAGGTGACACTCACATTCAATGTATCTCAATACAACTGGGTACAATCAGGGTCAAATACTCATCAGTTGACAAATATTCACAGTGTACCCTACTCTGTTTTCTTCTCTTTACCGATTACACAATTATACTAATCTTTTTGTTTCTACTTGGGGAGTTGGGAACATGTGGCATGCGGCGGCCACGCATCAAAAATCAACTAATCATATCTTATCACGTGCCTGATCCATAGTAGCGCGTAAACACCAACTAGCACCACCACGGACAGCATGACCTGACGACAGCCTAGTGCGGAATGTAACGACTGATAAAGACTGAGGTCAGTAATCTTATGCCACAAAACGGACGTACGATGTGAACGAAGGTCATCTGAACAATGGTATTAGTTTCTCATTAACTACTCATGAAGCCAGAGACGAATTTGGCTGATTCAAGGTCAGAGCGACCAACTTTATAATACTAAACCACATTCAGTGGAGTGCGTTCGTCACGTGACTCGTGAGGGCATGTGATGCCGGGATTGTTGAGTGATAGCGTAACCAACGTTTGCGTTCAGGTTGTCAAACGATTAATTTCGTGGTCTGAAAAATGAAATTCCGGTTCTTCACCACTATATGCGACTCTCATTTGTCGATCAGTACTCTGGTTAAAATTTCAGGCTTCAGTTCACTGGAACGATCTAAGTAGCCTAGAGCCAACCTCATAGCCTGTGTACAGTCAATAGGAACGCTGTATTCAGCGCAGCCAACAAAACTGTCACTAACTCTAATTTGGTTGTCCATAACCAACCATATGTGGTTTGGACCCACAGTAGTGGTTCTGTTTGGTTTAGAGGACTTGAAATAACTACACACACACACACACGCAACCTCGTTCAGGCATTTCGTTTTACTTGTCTTATCTGATGTGTCTGGAAAAAATGTGTGTTCGCCTAATGTCCAATGCGGTGACTTCACATTTATTCATTCTGAACAATAGTAAGCTGTCTCGGTCATTATGCAAATGTGAAATCCGAAATACTTTTCTGTGTTGTACGATTTTAATATGACAGCGACAATTCACGAGCGGGTTGATGAGCTACAATTGAGGTCTTCGTCTCGACTCAGCAATGCCTGTGAACTAAGATGGCGTGAAGTCCACCACTGACCATGAAAGCGTCACGAGTGGGTGATTGATTTGTCATTCTGGAAAGCAATGATAGCTGACCGCTGCAACACGGTTTGTGCTGGAATTCGATTACTAAATCTAAGGCTCTGTGAGTTCGTCCTACCTATCGACCAGATTAACCGTGGAACACGCTGATGCAGAAGTCCATACCGTACTGTCATTAAAGCTCAAAGGGCTGTGTTCAGATGGTAGCCAAGCAATTCCCAGAGGTGTAGATTTCAAGGCAGCGCGCTGACCCTCTAGGTGCTCGGTTGTTCGACGAGTTGGGCATTTAAATTACCAAACCAGCTGGCATTATCAGTGTATATGGAGCCGAGTGTGTAGAGTTGAGCTCAACCCCATACTTTCAACCTCATAAGACGTCACCTCGTTTGGGGATGAAACGTTTACACTCTAAAAATCAAGCTCGGCAACAAACGAATACCCAGACCATCAACCCGAGCCCCAAACAACACCATGAGTCCCAGGTCTGAAAAAATGGCAGTCTGCAAAGAGGGATCCAAACAACACGAATCCTTGTTGCTAATCTTAATAAGCGTGGATACTTACATCTTGAAACGCTTTTGTCCACATTGATATGACCTTCTTAACCAATCGGATTCTGCACACAGCCTGCGCCTCCAACGAACAGTTGTTATGGACCCCACAAATCCATACCCTATGCCTGTTCAAGTCTACTCATTGTTTATGGACTACCAACATACAGAAACAGCAGTCCGGTAATCCTATTGGAGCAAACATGCATAACTTTTTTTTCTGAGAGTGAGAATTGTGATAGACTCCGTCAGGTATATAACGCGTAAGAATCCCGAGAAACTGAACATAATGGGTTTACAAAAAACTTGATTTCAGGTGAAGGTTAACGGTTGTTGGCTTGCGTGTTCTCAGTAGGCCGTGACAAAAGGTTTGAAGTATTTGCTTTGTTGACAATCTAACCTGTTCGAAGAAGAGTCAGGATTGCTTTCTTTCTATTGGGATTTATTGTGGTACGCAACAAGCTCTTCGTTGATCTGTCCAAGTTCAAAAGGCCTGTTTCGTATCTCGTTTATAATCCCGCGGCCCACTGATTACTTGTCTACTATGTGAGTTAACGTGGTGAATTAACAAGAATCCGTTTAATTTATGACTTCAGGTCCCCCCCAACCGATCACAAGAGCTGTATTAAGCCAAGCTTGTCGGTCGGCTCATTTCGATGATGAAAGGGGTCTCTTAACTATAGCAGATTACATATGAGGGATGTTTGAGGAAGATTTGTCTGTCTACTACTAATATTGTCGTCAGTGTTAATTTTGTCAGTACTTAATCCTTTTTGCGGACACATGTTGGTCTCAGTCATTACGAACACATTGCAATGATCACACTGAAGGAAGTGACATCATTATCGCTAATTAATTAGTAGGCTTGTCTCAAATTACGGGCAATAGATTCGTTGTCCAATAGAAAATTCTCTTCCAGGTCAGATATTGGAGAGAATTGTTTGGAAGCAGTTACTGTTGTGGATGATGTCTGCAGATTAAGTCACTCGACACTCATATTTGGCTACCTCCCATACTGTTGGGGAATTTTTAAGGTGACCAAGTCAAACTCATTAACTGGATACATTTGCTGTCCTGAAAACGTCAGTGACTGAAGGTACAAACCAAACACACTGTTAACTGCTTAAAGGTTACGGCATCTAGCTAAGTTTACCCTACAAGGTGGTTATCCTATCAGTAGAACACACCACATGTGCCTCAACAACGTCGTATCCCGTCACTTGAAATTTACTTCTGGGGCACCCAGAAACGTTTGCTTGTCACCTTTTCTGCTGTAGGCTCACATAGGTGAGCTGCCATCACCAGAAAGTGATGCTTGTTCTAAGTGAGTGGCCGAAGTTTTTGGAACACTTCATTCTGACACTGAGGACCCAACACTACTGTGGTATAATTATCCAGGAATCAGTGAATTAATAAAAGTTCGCAAATAGTCCAAAGATTCTTCGAAACGTGGATATTTGGTACTAACTCGGCAATACCAGTTGTTATTGGCAACTCAGAGCGGAATGCGGAGTTGCACGCTCACGTTTTAAGGCAACTTTCCTAATCCACTTGTGTCGGATTTTTTGTACAATTTATGTTAGTGTTCGATGTTGACATGATTGTTCGCCAGAGATTTCCCTCACAATTTCCCATATTCACCCACATTCATTTAACTTTATTTGTAAACTATCCAGTACTGTTCACTTTCTGATCAACAGAGTGTCAAGACCGCACAAACAAAGATGGCGCTCTCTCTTGCACTGGTCTACGCATCCTTAACAGAGCAACCGTCAGACTGACATACAGATAGACTTCCAATAAATTAACTACTTGATGGTTTCGTAATTTGTCATACATACACACAACCAAAGACACGGTTCATAGGCTAGTTTATTCTTTGGGGGGGGGCTGCTGTGTTTGACAGTGAAAAATTCTATCATTAACATTTCAACAGAAATTCTTCTTTCATTTAATGGAAATGGAATACGCTTCCGAATAAATGGATTTTCGTCAAATCACGTACGACACTTAAGCGAACTAGACAAGTGACGGAAATTCTTATCTTTAACTTCGAGTACAGTTCACAATAACCTTGAAATTGATTCGGCTACTACTGATTTTGCAAGTTGAAACGAAAACCACCTGGGAATACACGGACTGAATTTCAGTCAGTACGCCAGCGCCGTGAACGAAAATGTTTGACCAATAGAAAGAAAGTAATTGTGAATAGACGCAGTTTTTTTACATTCCAGTACTACCACTCGTTTGATCATTTCAGTGCTGTCATATGTTACGCAATATACCTCTTAATACAATCACTGCCTTCCATTCTGACTCTATGCCACAAGGTGGCGACAACGCCAGGCAATGTACTGTCAGAGCTGATGAAAAAGTAACTTGAAAAAACGCACAACCTCAGAGTTCATCCAAAGCCCCAGACCTCAGCAATGTCACACACGTCACTCCTCATACTTGAAAAAGTGTCTACCAATTCTACCCCGGCGGGGGTATAAGTATCAATCCTATAGACCTAGAAACTCAACCCTGGTGGGCACTATTTCGTGCGAGAAACACTGCTCAGCGTCCCTGTGTAACCTTCGGCCGGAGCCCCATGCCAGTTTGGTGTTAAGCCTCCTGGGTGAGGATGTCTTCGGCACTACTGTCTGGGTCAAAATGTTAGATACTTCAACGTCAGGTAAAATCTTCCGAGAACTACGGTTCCTGCTAGATTACTCCTTGCACCGGACAGATTCTCATTCGCAATTTAGTACCCTAAAGAAGTGAGAATGGAAAACAACGCTTGGTAGTTTCTTCGAGTAATTCGAAGTCTGTCAAATAAGGTTATGAGGAAGAGTCCTCTAGGAATCTCGATAGCCCAATCGTTGAACAGTTATTCGAGCCAACCACCTTAACTATCATCAAGGAATTTTTTCACTGAAACCATCCAGCATGTTAGGCGCTATGCCTTAGTCGACTGAAAACCTAGGGTATATTGTGCAGCCAGCACAGCACGGTTTAACAACCGTGAGAGGGCCCGGTTTAGTCATGGGAAGACACGCGTGACAAACAAGTTAGTTTTCGGTGCTCAACTTTCAGGCTAAATGTATGTATGGGCTGATTGGAATAGTAGATAGTATGCCTCTGGAGTAAGGGATAGACTCTCCTTTAGATAGTACACTACTTTGCCCTGTTTTGAGTTTGCCCCACAGACTCGATAGATCGGCCTGAGCGAATCAGTCGGATTGATCGTATGGTTTTATTCCAGCAAGGGCGTAGCAACCGCGGATAGGCAAGCCTTTATTAATCCTAAAGTTAATCACATCGGATGATTATCTCGGACACGTTCAAATAATCAACGTTGTGCGGCCTGTATAGTTTGCTCTACAGGGACAACTGAAAGGGTATATATGTACAGGTGATATATATTTCAGCTGAGGACACAAAACTGATGCATACGTAATTGAACTACATAACGTAGTTTAAAAACCCCTAGCTCAAACACTACACCTCCAGTGGTCATGTACTCATGCATTGCTCGGTAACTTATACAACCAGTAGTGACTAAAGGCTGACGGAAGACTGAACCAACATGCCCGTCGTAAACGCCACGAGTCACACAGAACACATTTTAGCGGCGAACCCAAATCTCTTGGTCAGGGTTGGCTTGCAAAGCGACCTAAGCTGTTAGGTACATTTACGGAAACTGCAGCCAAGGGATTAAAACGACCGACTCACTTAACGCCCGATTCCTGTCAAAGACCGAGTTGTTCCTCTATTCCATCACATCACCTTCAGAAACGAATCATCACACCGTGAACAGCTTCAAGTGAATAAACCTCCTAACAACTCGTGAAGCATTACTGGCGAGCGAAAGTTTAGTCTAGTGCTTATTGACGAAGTGGGCTAGCCGAAAGACCAATCTGAATGTGAAGGGTATGACCGAGGATGGCTGACGCCGAATTTGAAGGAAATTAGCAGAGTGTGCACAAGTGCTTGCATCAGCGAGAGCCAAACTGGGTCGTACAAACGTTCTTAAGCACGGAATTAATACGGAGAATACATTATCGATCAAGATGCCTCCCTGGATGTGGGTTCAGGCTATTGGCATATATAGAGGTCAGAGAGAGAGAGAGAGTGAGCTAAGACGGCTGTCATGACACCAAAAGGTCAGTATGCATTCCAAGTTATGCATTTCAGATTGTCAAGTGCACGGACGACACTCCAAAGCCTGGTGCAAAAACAGTAAAACATCTAGACCCTCGAAAGTGCACAACCTATTTGGATAATACCACAATTCACAGGAAGTACAAGCAATGGTACCTGCGTACGTTAAAATCAGTGCTGTGCCACTTAGCCGAATCTGATCTGAAACTACTGTCTGGGGGTGCGAAAACGATGGGTACAAACAGCCTCAGTATCATCACGGTAAAATTCGCTCACTGCGCTCACCGCCAAGTCTCCTTATTTCCTGTTGCTTCGCTCAACTAAACACTTCGGTTACTGCTGTTCACAGCCGAATGACAAATTCCCGTCGCTTATTGCCGAATATTTACTAAAGAACTTACAGTCAAGCATCAATCGTAACTAGGCTGGGAACATGAGCTGTGATGCAGTGAACTGATTTGCAGAGAAATGAGGTCGACTCTTGCGGAACCTGACATGCGAAAGGAATAACTCTTCATGCTGAATTTTCCGCACAGAGGGGTGACTTTTATGGGCCACATAATTTCTGGGTCAGTCGTTCGCACAAATCCGAGGCAGATGGAGTTAATTCAGGCATGTTTGGGGATTTGTTGAGGTTTATCTGACATGTTTGCTACCCGATGTTTGATACATTGAGCAACGGTGGATTCGCTGAAGCATAGTTGGTTTGTTCGTGAAAAGTCGATCTTAAACCTGCCTTTATTTTGCCTTTTGCTGTTTGTGGTAAATAATCACGATGAATTACGTAACATGACTACGCGTACAAAATGTATGTTTTCTTCTCATTTTGTAACTATCATTGTACATCCACTACTTGTTAGTGTTAGACACTGTCAACTTCATTTATACATGCTTGCTATAATGGGCTAAGTTCCTGTTACCTGGTGACCATTTATGAACTCGTTTGTGGTTGCTCGTTTGTTGAACGCCTTTTCCTGCTAGATAATTTGTGTATCCGTTTAATTCCCGTTCCGAGAGAAACAGCGCTTTAATTGCAATCTTGTCAATAGTACTGTATAAATTCCCATCTTTTTGATAACCTTTTCTGACGTTTTTTTACTTTTAAAATAATTCTACTAGCTTGACCAACTGAATAAGCGTTACTGAAATTGTCGATTACGCGTTACCGAATGGATCATTCTAAACCGCCAGCAACGACCTAACTCACGGTCTGTATCAAAGAGTACGGGTGATTTGAGAATTTTTTAAAGACTCGAATCCTACTGCTTTCGCCTCAACGTCAATCCTACTCTTATTCCCACTCTTAAACCGCAATATTACAGAACAGGGGTTTAAAGAAAAACAGATTCAAGCACACAAATCAGTGTATTCAGACATTAAAATTACCGGGACAATCTCCATACGTGACACTAGTGTATTGAGGATAGACGGTCGCACCGTCTATCCTCTAGCTAGCCAGCTAGCTAGCTTCTTCCACTGGTTACAAACTCCAATGAGAGAGCAATGAGAGCAGCTAGCTCAATGACAGATATTCTTGCAAGGATACACCTTCACATGTATGCAGTGGCCAGACAAACAACTCCGTGTCAAGAAGTCCACCTCGCCAACGTACTGTCTACCGATTCTGGTACTCACCAAATTACAAAGTACAGAATTTGGTTGTTGATAACATGGTCAGTCATCTCTCACTTAGGTTGCACTTAGTTATGAGAGATGTTGGCATGGTGGTACCAGATGAAGAAAATAAATGGGAGATAAGGTCTATGAATCTCTGTGTTTTTACGTGTTATGGGAACAGTTCAATACGATGGGGGCAGTTTTGTTTATTCAATATGGACCTGTTTAATTGGTAAGGAATTGTAAGGAATTGTAACCGCTCAAAGCATGATGCACGAAGCATTGCTAAGCTTACAGTGCGACTGTATTCATGTAGGGATAAGCCAAATCGAATAGGCTGCGCAACAACGGTTTTGATGGTCTCATTAACGCGGAGACCACGTGGTGTTCTGCTAACTACAAGAAAAACGAGTTGATTTTCAGAACTCTCATGCAGAACGTTGACTTACTTTGCAGGTCATGAGTGCTGGATAACGTTTGTCATGTACATTATAAAATCACTTCCAACGACAATGTGAACCAAATCAGTTCACCTGAGTCTTAGTAAATAACCCTACAAAATAGTGCGTAGTGGTTTACTGGCAAACATGGATTCAACTGCAGAAAAAGTCGTCGTCAACCAATCAGTGTGTCTCTGGACTGCCTCCGGCTTACTCATTCCAGTTCGACGTTTCTACTGTTTGGATCACAAACACTGTAGAATACGAGGTGTGGATAAAATGACAGCCATAGCATACTACCCATAAGGCAACGGAAAAACAGAAACAACTTAGTCTCTCAAGAACCTTCTCAAGGATTCAGTGGGAAGGAATATAACTGGCTATGGCCTGATCATCTTGAAGTGCCTGATAACGTAAGATAGCGCAAAGCGTGCATCAACCCATAAGACCCCACATTTTCCTGAGGCGGTCGAGAGATGTGCCTATCTTACGACGTCCGATTACCAGCAGCAACTGCAACCCTCCGTTACAGAGTACGTAAACAGTTTAATAATTACTCTTTGACTGGCCAGCGTACGGGCACATCTGGAAAACATCATACAGTCACCAGAAGGACCAGAATAATAGAGTATGTGACTATCTCAGGAAGTTGGTAGAATCAAATGACTGCACCATACGGCTCCAGTGTCTAAATGAAGCTGCACAAAAGGTGGATGGGACCGTACATACTTGGAACAATATTCTCAGGTGCAACTGGTCATACTGGAGGACTGGCGGAATCGGATAGATGGCCCATAATCGTCCAATTCAATCCAGTTTAAACCTATGGGCATAAGCGACGGTTTGTGAAACATCACTGACGGTCTCCGAAGTTGGACTAGAGTTCGGAATGACCAGCGAACGAGAAACAGATAAATCACTGCGGACAATATTCAGCGAAAATGGGAAATTGTGTAAGGTTCGATCGAAAATAGTTAAGCGTATATGGATCAAAGCTGAACTAGTCGTTAAACCGACGTTGTGTACAAAGATCCTCGACCAACGGGCAGTCGCCTAATCAAAGAAGACAATCGGGTATCATCGTAACGTTACCTCACCTCTGCAGTTATTCTTTTGGTGAGTTCAATGCTGTCACATGTTGCGCAATACGCCTCTGATTACAACTGCAGCCTCCCCTTCTGTTTGCATGCCACAGTATTAGCCATATAACCAAAGACGATTTTTCAATAAACTTTGCCCTAATGACCAGGTTCATTCGATTCCATACGTCCATCTGTTATCCCGTAGTCGTTATTTTTCGTTATAGTATGTTAGCCACAAACCGCTTCTCATTTGTAAAAGTCTGTTGGAAATGCTTGGGATTCCTGCTAAATATGATATTCCATCCGGATGCGTATTCAAAACTGAATGATCTAGTTGGACAGTTTTTGTCAACCAGTCTTGGTGTACGTAAGGTAACATCAGTCTTTTCAGGTGTCCAGCGGTTTATGCTGTTGGGCAAACTGAAGTAGGATTCTATAATGTAGGTCACAAAAAACTATCAAGATCGGAATCTGTAAGCATATTCCGGAATGTGTGGGAGAACCAGTACAACGGGGCACATAGATACACGCACGGTAATCGGCATAGGGAGCATTGGCGTTTACAATTGTTGATCATCTCCTCAAGCGTCATCACCGCGCGATTGCGTCCAAAATTTCCCAAATATTCACGCAAGTGGTAAACTTTGTTCGATGCGTTAGGCTGGCTTAGTTGTGCAGATACATAAGTGTCGAAGTCATTGCTTGGAAAAACTCATTCATTAGTTTAACCTTAACTTAGTAACGTCAGTGACGCTTGATTACTGGATGGCAAAGTCACGAGTTTATCTCCCTTGTAAGAGTTCAGTTTTAACTCACCATTAGTGCTTACCTTGTAACGTTCTTTTCTGCAATACGGATTTTAGATTGTGTGTGGCGAAAGTTTCCCTGTTGTAATTCGCGCATAACAATTTCACTCGCTACTCTATTCACATTTGCTAAGGGAAAACACTGTTTTGCATAACGTGGTTATAGAACGCGCAATTCTAATGATTGTCTGTCAGGAGTTGATCTCCTTTTCTTCCTCTCAAGCTTAACTGTTGCTCTTAATTCGGCCATGTGAAACTGGAAACCTTTTTGCTGGCCAGGAAAGTGCAACCGACTAGCAACACCTTGAACAGACATTGTGCGCAGTCGGAACTTTACCACGCAGCCCACCTGTCCTCCTATTCGTCCAGTTAGCACAATCCAATATGGATTAACTCATTAGCTTGTGCGGTTCATACAAGGCTAGAGCATTCGGCCCGGGACAAGGGGGAGGGGCACATTCACTTATGTACACAAACGCGGTTTCGTATGTAAACGACCCGACACTTGTATGTGTGAGTGTGCGTGTACACGCGCACGGGGAACGCCCGGGAGTGTAAACAATGGTTACCGGTACGATGACAACATCCTGTCGTGTCCACAATCTACCCGAGTCCGATTAGCATTTCGTCATGGCCGGGCGTTGAGCTGCATTTGCATTCGTTGCTGGGTCATTCAACGCCAGGCCCCACAATGGCACTAGCGAACTTGCCAAAACGGTGTTGGCAGGTTAGTTGCCAGTAGGTTGGTCACCTGACCAATAGGAATAACAGTACACGGACCATAATACAACATACGTGATTGCCTCGCGGCTTTAACTAACATAACACTGACAAACACTCCGGGTAAATTTTCAAGTTGACCATCACTCACATTTGATCGCAGCGTTCGCATTCAGATAGACTATCCAGCCAGCCTCTTTCGAAAAGAAGCACTAGACTCGAGTTTCGCTCTCATTAGAGCTCGTCGATTGGAGTTAACAGGCAGTAACTGTGTCTCCTCTCGAGACGATCGGGCAACCTGATCATTGCTCACAAGCGAGAGTGGTTGAGCGTTCAGATTTGATGATTCGGTCGTGCCTAATGTGAGGTCAATGGCGCAGTGGTTAACACGGTTGCCTCATGATTGGAATGTCCGGAGTTCAAATCCCGGCCGTGGCAAGGATATGCACTACTGACGAGCTCTAATGAGAGCGAAACTCGAGTCTAGTGCTTGTTTTCGAAAGAGGCTGGCTGGATAGTCTATCTGAATGCGAACGCTGCGATCAAGCGTGAGTGATGGTCAACTTGAAAATAAACCAAATCCCCGACTACTCATCAGTACTCCGGGTAAAGATGACATAAACTTTGGCTTCTAAACAGTACGTGCATAACGGACATTTTAGCTTATCAAAATCCTGTCTGGTTGGTGAGTTTACATTGGACAACTGTTAACCGAAGACCACTACAGACCATTTGGCTTTTTACGCTATCAAGCATGTCGAGGTTTCATATTTTGCTTACCATTAGGGTAAATAGTTTTGATTCTAACTGGGTGGTTAAACTCGGGCTTGACTAGCCGCTGATCACCCACAACGAAACATTCAAGCTGACAATGCCGACTATCTAACGTAAACTAATGAACGGGACATGGATTCTAGCCTGTTTACAGGAAGAGAGGGGCAGCTGAGTGATTCGGTTCACGCACTGCTTGTTAAGCCCTACAAATCTCTGGTGCAAACATTGGGCACTCAGCGAGGCTGCAACCGCATGGACAAACACAAACCGACAATGTCTGTCACCGTAACTGAACCGGCCTAGGCGACAAAATGCTATACTACGATGCAAAACCCACACGCCATTTGACTGTTCAGTAAGAGAAATTGTAGCCATGGTTTAATGAGTCTTTGATTTCCACTAACATACATGCTTCTGCTTTTGTCGGATTGTTGTGCAACCTCTTTTTTCAGAGGTTGCTATTCTCTGATAGCCGCACAACATATATTTGACAACAAAAGTCCAAGATGTATGTATAAAATCGCCCAGTATGGTAAAAATAGTTTTACAACAGTAAGTGGCAACCCGTCAGCTTTTGGTATTCAATTAACCGACATCATTACTCCCTACCACGGGCCAAACCTTTCCGAAGACCGTTTTTCTGTTCGAAGTAATCCAAAGAATCTCGAAAATGACAACCACAACGATAAATCCGTACATGTAACCACAAAGCTGATAGCCACTTGACACGACGCATAGAACTCTTGAATAACCTCAGCAGTAGAGCATGATGAGCAAAGGTTACCCTGGGATGTACATACGACAACGGCGGGTTGGCGGTCCTTGCGAGTTCGTGTGACCGTAGTCAGTTAACTGATGCCAGTTCTAGGTCTATCAGGACAAGAGGTTCAATTTCAGGTGAAGTCGACTTCCTATCACATAAAATTGGGAACAAGAAATCACTGACTCACCTCGGATATCAAAATATGTTGTTTATAGTTTGTGGAGAGGCCGGTTGATATGGACGAATATCCGTAGCAGAAGAGGATAGCCAACTTACCGAAGTAATCTGGACGAAGGTTCTTCCAACTGGCATCTGCTGCAACAAGTTTTCGATAATAAAAACAAGCTTCATTTTCAACAGCAGTCAAGCAATTTACATTGCTCTTGTTTTAAATACAAAAGACGACTTTTCTGAGTTAAGGACAAAGTGGGTTCAACGCATCTAGCTTCAGTTGAGCATTCCAGTGGAAAGTTATAATGTCTATCGATCACTGTATATTCAGTATAGACTGTCCAATTGAGCACAAGCGTTGGTGGAGTGATTTTAAGAGAACGGTTGTGTGCTTCACTAAGAAGGCATACTACGGAGACTGCCGGTAACATCTGGTAGATACACAGCTGCGTGTCTGAGCGAGTTATACTCATGTAAATACGGTGGGCAGGTTTTTGTCAAGCTTTTCACTACACTTGTACCAGTGGGAGTCGTCTTCCAGCAGAAGAGTACTTCGAACGAATGTATTGAACTCTACCCAAATGTCGTATATGCTTCATGAGCTGCGTGTCGGACTGACCAGTTTGTGTCTTCGTTATAAAATCGACTGAATACCTTTTAATCGCATCTGCTTAAAGAACACACACCGACGACGAAATATAATGCTATTTCGGCTCACTTGAGCGCTGTCCAAAGATGATAATAGTCCCACGTGAACTATAGTATGGTCTATCCGGTTATCGAGAGTTCAACGCGTAGAGAGATTGGATTGGATAAAACCATCGATACGAAGTCAACCGGCGATTCGCAGAAGGCTACGGTCAACCCTTGTCGCCAGCGGGAGCAGACTGGTATGTCAGCGTAGGGACCAGTCAGGATAACACTGTGCTCCACAAGCATCGGAGTAAAACAAGTCGTTTAAGTGCATCAAGCGTTAAAACAAACGAGCTACAAGCTGGGTCCAGCCGACCAATAGAAAATCCAAGGCTTCAACACCAATTGTAGTTCTTCATTGTACTGATGCATCTTGAGTATAAAATAACCAATAGGAACTCGATAAACTGAGATCTGCCACTATACCATTTTCCATATCTGTTTCCATTTTAGGCACAAGATTTTCCATTACGTGCTAAAGTAAATCACTTTGGTGCATTAGAATTTCCACCTTAGATTCTTGGACGCGACGGCAAGAACGCGATTGACCCAACTAACCGTAAGGGACGACCAATCTTAATTAGAGTGCTTCGCATTGGCTACTTTGGTAGGGGAAGTGGTTTGGGTTAATCGAGGGGTGTCAACGGATTTGCTTAATGAGAACGGGGTTAGTGGCCAAAGTGGAGCACAGATCACCTGACCCTGTTCCTACTAATTCATCAAACCGCTGGCCGTATTGGTTCCTTTGACAGGTAAAGGGTTGCGAGTGGTTAGGGGTGTCTGTGAATCTCACGTCCAATAGGCGTGAGCTTTGGGGTCGTGGTAGACTTCGAGCTTTGATGTGAGAGTTAACCAGTTTGTGAGAACATTTTCATTAGTTCTCTCACATACATGGCTGGCGGACGCAAGTACACTTGCGTCAGTCCCGAAACACGCAGACGTATTATCGAAGCATTTGAAAGGGGTGATGACTGGCGCACGGTTGCCCTTCTGAACGGAGTCAAGTGTAATACCGCTTACAAGTGGCTACATGTGGATTGCATCAGTTATGAGGCTCAGCCTCGTAAAGGACACAGAAGCAAGATTCTGACAGAATCAGAGATCGACATGTTGCTGGAGTGGATTTCCGTGGACCCAACGATTACACTGCAATTTTTGAGACTGCGCGTGAAGGCTGAGTTTGAGAAAGAGTTGTCGACCACAACGATTAGTCGATACTTGGATGGCCGGTGCATAACTGTCAAGAAACTGCGCCAAGTACCCATCGGTATGAACTCAAATGAGAATTTGGAGTTACGGCGACTGTTTGCATATCGACTGATGGAGTGCTATGCAAATGCCAAGACTATTTGCTGGATAGATGAGACAAACTTCAATTTGTTCTGTACAAGGTCAATGGGACGTTCATTAAAAGGGACGAGAGCGTGCGTCTCTGTAACAAACAGCCGAGGCCGTAATCTTCATTTGATTGGAGCTATGACACCAACCTCGATAGTAGGCTATACGACGAGGCGGGGAGCATACAACAGCAACGATTGCAAGGGCTGGCTGCGAACCCTGCTAGATCAGATGAAGATCAGTACATCCATGTCAAACATTGTGCTGATATGCGACAACGCACCGTGTCACACCGATCTGGAAAGTGTGTTTGCTGAGGAGTTATACAATGGAGGACAAATCTTACGATTGGCACCCTATTCACCAATGCTGAATCCAATTGAGAATGTCTGGAGCATGGTGAAAGCAAGAGTTAAAAGACAGCTGCAGATGCACCACGAGACAATAATAACCGGAGATCCTCAGGGTGTGCAAAGTCAACAGGAGTGGAGAATGCGGGCCCTGGAAAGTGTAGTCATGTCTGCCATGTGCGACGTCACCGGAGACCATTGCGCTAGCTTCGTTCGTCACGTGGAACGATGCTGTATGCAGGCGATGAACGTTGAAACGGTTGGGTCACAACCGTAAACCCACATGCTCTCAGTGAACGTAGAATGCTCTATTCAGAGCAACCACAAATTGATTTTGTACTTCCCACTTTTTGGAAGTTGGCCCTGATTAAACTAATGCTTGGTCTGTGAATTTGCGTAGATCACATAAGACTCCGTTTTTTGTTTGCACGGTTAAGAACAACCGAACTACCAACATAATTTAGATAAACGAATGCTTCACGTTCGCGATTGAAAACAGTGAGTGAACTGTTAGCATCTCACGATACGTCGTCTTTCTACAGTAGTTGACTGCTCCTTCAATGGCACTGCAACCCAGCCGACACAGTGAACCGTGTGCATATATACAAAGATGTAGCTAGTCGATTGTCGAAGCCATTTGCCTTTCAATATCTGGTCTGAGCTGGCTAGTCTGTGTAAACCGTCCTTGACTAATTGTTTGTACTACTAGGGTGCGTAGTAGAATGTACGTCCTGCGCTACCTGAATGCTAAAAATCGTTCTGTCCATCATTCTTCCCTAGAGTACAATGAAATATAGAGTGGACTGGCTTGACAATTCTTTCGAAGTTGTCTTCCTTTGCGTACAACGGCCAGCCCAGTACCGTTCCGACTGATCCTCGGGTCCGGTTTGTTTAGCATTGATGAGTTCAGATGCTAACTCCAAGTGAGGTCAACCCAACATTAGACTGAGTTGCTAGGGCACCATTTAATGAGTGATAGTGAGTGATGACACAGGCTTCTTACTCAATCTAACCAGACGACCACGGGGTGAGAGGTGATATGATTTTGTTCCGGAAACGTTGTGTAGTGTTTCTGAACACGAACGAAATTGTCTTCAATAGTAACTCCTTCTGAAGCACAGCCTAATAGACTGACATTTCTTTAACACGATCAGTTTCTCACCTCCTTCAAAAGCTTTTCGAAAACGCGGAAATCCTAGTTTTATTTGTGATATTCTAGTACAGAGTAAGCAATAGCAATCTGACCACTTAAATATGTGCTCTTGGCTTTGAAAAGGCACAAATACATCACTTTTAGATACATGGAAAAGTAATCACACTTCAGAGCTGACTACTCAAGGAGGAAATGCGTTTTTTGGGCGATTTTTTCGATAGTATGCTTGGAATTTTAATAAACTGGTTGTGAAAAGCGTTCTTTCTACAAACAATGAGCCCATATACAAATTCATCTTTTGATGATGTTACAACTCGCGTTCTTGACAGGACGACCCAAAGTTCAGTCGATTTTTCCGCAATTAATTTATTCAACTTTGTAGTATTACCAGTTCTAGAGACCCCCAGCTATAGTTTTTCGTATTCTTGATATCTGTAAGTAGTAGCAGCTGACAGAACAAAATGGCACGTTAGATACATGTCACGAACTGGACAGTCACAAACATAATCATAATTATCATGTTATAAACCTTCCGCAGGATGCGCTGGTTCGTGCACGGTAGAGTATGCGATTGATAAAAATCTGATTCTCCTCCTCGTACTAGTTACCACGGAAAATGTTGGTCCCGAGAATAACGCGAATGCCCCCGTTAATTGCTATCCAGGCAAACTAAGAAACGGGGACAAAAAACAACCTCGTTCTGCTCCAAAAACCTGCCCAACAAGGAAAAAATATTAGAGAATGTTTATAAGATGACCCGCGAACATTCTCGAATCGGAAAATCGAAGGATAGTTACCAAAAATAATGGCTAGCGTTGCTAAACCACTAATGGGTATAGCGGAATAAAGGTGGAACAGGCGAGAAAAATAGCGACTGTTCACGACATTTCCATTCTTTCTGATTGGATAAAATCGTTTTCTCGAGGAAGAAGGTGGTTTTATGCGGAAATAATGGACTCCCCCAAAATTGTTCTCCTCCCCGTCAGGCAAACCAAGTCCGGAAGCAGTAAAAAACAGTTCTTTTACCACCCCTTTGTTCAACCTCTCAAAAGATTACTTGGAATTTATAGAAGAAACATATTATGAGTGAGCTCTTGTCGATGAAACCTATTATAGCAACCTGAAGATTTCACTAACCTGTCTGTGGCATGATGTGTAAAATAGTTCCGAAACCTATAGCAGAATATTGTACCTGGACTATTAAGAAAGTTCGCATGGTGTATGCTGTCCGATTGTTTGTCTGTATGCCATGTGACTATGCGGCGCGAACCCCAACCACATACACTTCCGGTTTACTCGCTCGTCGACGGCCAACAATTTTCAAGCAGCACAAGCAATGTTAGACGCTATTTCGCGTTCTGCCAAATACTCCGGAATGCGCTTTGCAGCCTCAAAATGCAAAGTACTCCTGCAGGATTGGTGTGACCACGTAGATTTGATGTTAGCTAATGTAGTCATGGAGGTTGTTGACCGGTTTGTATACCTGGGAAGCTGCATCAGCAGCGGTGGAGGTGTAGGGAATGAAATAGAAGCGCGTAT